>JAEPRC010000182.1:0-64544 GCA_016758945.1 Mucor plumbeus
ACTTTTTCAATTATATTTAATCTTCAGAAATCTTTGTAATAAAACTTTAGCTGATTATAATTGTATTTCTACCGCTTTTATTTTTATATTTTTTTATTTTAGTAAACAACTTCGTTATTTACTGCACACGAGGCCGTGCGCCTAGGAAGCACACGCCTTAACCATTCAGCCCAACCACCAAGGGCCAGTTAGATTTACTACATATCGAGCTCGAATTACGGGGCCTAAATTATAAACTCCGTTTTATGCGGATTGTATCTTAAAATACCGCGAAAATTACCACAAAATCTACTTTTTCAGTTGATAACTCTTGCAATTCTAAAGCAATTTCAAAGAATAGTATTTCAAATAAGATATAGAAAGAAGAAGAATAAATTTAACAAAACTCCCAATTAAGCTTATACATTATTTATAAAGCTATTTCCATTAAAAACGTACAAAGACGCAACTTCAGTGGACTGTAACTCGAGATAGCAACCGTTTAAGCACATAGTTTATAAGCCAAAAATAATTCTTTCATTTAGTTTTATTATATTTCACCATAAAATCTATTTCGAAAAATCATGAATTTTCACTTGTATACCCTCGTCTAAAATTTGACTTTTTCGAAGAAAGCAAATAACTCTATGAAAAATAGAGCTAAAATGACAAATAATACCTCAAATAATTGGTATTTTTTTGCTGTATTTATTTATAACGCTAAATTAAAATTTTATTATAAAAGTATTTTTATAATTACTAAAAACTGATTTTTATGTTTCTGCTTTTTTTGCAAAATTTTTGGTGAAAAATGCTTCCAATAGTTACATGATTAGATGCAAAATTAGATTTTATATCAAAGTTGTTTAATAAAGTCAGCCAAGTTAGTATACATTTTTGATTTCAATTTTGCATTTTAAAAATTTAGGATTGTTTTTATCTTTTTTTTTCATCATCAGAAAGTTTTCATTTTAAACTACCGCCACGCCTGAGATGTATAAAAATTAGGAGAAAAATCGTCGAAATTGTTGTTTTTTGCAATGCAATGGTATGTAGGGGATGTTTAAATCAGAAAATATAGTAGTTACAAATGAAAAAACTCATTGTACATTGAAACAAGGTAGTAAAATAATTTTTCAATTCAATGCTTTAATTGAATTTACAAAAATTTGTTGTATTTGCAGTAAATAACGAAGTTGTTTACTAAAATAAAAAAATATAAAAATAAAAGCGGCAGAAATACAATTATAATCAGCTAAAGTTTTATTACAAAAGATTTCTGAAGATTAAATATAATTGAAAAAGTATGAGGGTATTTATAGTGATTTAGAAAACTTGTATACCATCAGACTTGAATGGAGTAATCTTCTAATTTTGAGTTGTTGTTACTAATGTTATATTAAAAGGATAAATCATGCGAAGCATCGACCATAAAGGGTTATATGTCAAGTGCGACAATGTGGGCCTTTTGGGAGCTATTGGCTATATCTATTTAGGTAACCTTGATTTTAAGGTGTGAATTCTAATGTGTGCTTGAAATCTTATTCATTGGTAGTGTAACTATGACACAGGGGAATAGTTGATTAAACCTAATATCTTTGATATTTTATTTATTGAATTAGGTAAAATACTTCTTGGTATATATGTCATTTGTGTAATCGATTGCACTGTGATCAAGGGTGTTATCGTTCACACGACATGTATTGGTTCAAAAGTATTTTGTATTTTCGCATGCGTTTGTTATTGTGTTCACTTTGAGTATCTCTTTATTATTGCTGCACTTTAATATTTCAAGTGGCATGAACTCTGTGAGTGATACTTGTAAATTAAGTTATTTTATGATTATCAAGCTTTTTAGTATGTAATTCCACTGCAGTATTATTTATGAGTTGTTATGAGGAATAAGGAATCACATTGATTAAATCCAAGGAGAAAAAAATCTTTAAATATCTCTTTATTTGCATTTGATATCATTGTAATCATGCAATATGTTGCATGGCAGCTAAGGACGTTGTTATTGAGCCCAGCTTATACTAATTAACGAATTTGGCTGGTAAAACCTGGCTCGACAACAATGCTACCATTATGATACCAAATCTGAAGGATGCCACAAATCATAAATACCCCATATTCATTAGATAATTTTTGAAAAGAGTCCGGCATAACCGGAAAGTAAACAAAAAATACCATAAAAAAGCACTATATTTCTATCCTGCAGACCTCTATTTTTAAACGGTCTAGGGTTTCTAATTACTACTATTAATTAATTTTTAAAATTATTGATAATTGCATCGATGATTTTCTCATTGCAGACAATGAGAGTTCCATAGGCTGTATTTAGATCTTCAAAGTTTATACTGCAATGCTTCAAAAAATCAAATTGTATTCTATTATAGTAGCTTACAGCAGTTATGCGTATATATAATGTATTTTTTATAAGTGCCATTATTATTTGGAAATAACTCTGTGATATCTTGTATATAATTTACAAGTATCACCGACTTCCTACAAACAATGCTCAAAAATTTCAGATATTGAGAAATATATCAATATGTCTATAGTATTTGACAAAGATCACAGGTCATCACACTACGCACTACGCCTTTTGTAGTATAAAACACACTCTTAAGAGCTAGCTTGCCGTGGCCATTATTTTTTATTTGGCTATTTTATTTTTCGATTGATATGTCAATGTAGCATATTCATCCCTCCATAACCAAAATAAAACATGGCTTCCTTTTCTCTAAGTGAGATTTAAGACTGTAAATTTATTACGATATAATTTAAAAAGGCTAATTGTATGATGCATATTAACGAAGGTGTCTTTCAGTGCAGTAAAACGGTGCTCTTCTTGGCTTCTCAAGATACGGCTATCTTTGCGCTGACAAGATTAACCAACGTGAAGGTGAGAGCGTGCCTAATCCAAAATTTTCTTGCGAGTATCATAGTGAGTAACCATTTGTTGTTAGAATCGGTCAATCAGGTAGGCGTTCTATTAGCGGTTTACACTTTAATAACAAATGAATAAAACACAAATGAAAAGATGAGAACCTGTGACAAAGTCTGGAGAGACTTATTTAATGAAAAGATTATATACACGTGTGGCTCCTATCAAATAAATGTTTTGATAAATCATACAAATTATTCTTTAAAAACTTCCATGCCTTCCTTTATCCTTGCATTTTTTAAAGTATGGATTTAATACCAATAGACATTTTACGAGAAATTACAAAAAAAAAAAAGCTTCTTTGAAGACAAATTCGGATTCACTCTTGTTTGTAGAAATTGGTATATTGCAATTACATTTCATGGATACTTGTATCAAAAGATCAAATTCTTTGAAAGCCATAGTTCAAAAGACACGGTTACTGCGTTTGGACGCCCTGGCAACGAAGACTTAGCTAATACTGTAGAAGAACTCGAAATTTATTTTCTATGTGATGATATCAATCTAATTATTGGATTCACAAATCTCAAAAGACTTACATCTGGATTCGTAACCTGCTCTAGTTTGATTTCATAGATACTAAAAGAATTTGAAGCATACCTGATTATGAACGTTCAGTTCAGAAATTGAAGTTTTTTTAGAATCAATCACTAAAGATAATCTACATTTCCCATTTATTATTCCAATCTTAAAATCATCACAAAAGCCTATTTATTTGACACATATCAGTTATGCATTTTACAATTATGCTTTCACAAAAAAAATGCAAGTGTCGACTGCTCACAATTATGATGCAAAATTACGATCAGTGATGTCCCTCTTAAAAAATGCGCCAAATCTTACATTTCTAGAACCAAAACGTTTGTATATCGCATCATATGATTTAGAAGAAATTCACGATTAATATGCGCCAAATTTAACAACCATAAAAATAATGGATGTATTTGCAGGGTTTGATTGACAAATCAGTCAAATTGGGATATTTTACAAGGATATATTTAAACCACAAATTCTTGTTCGTGTATCTTGCATTTGCTTCTGACCGGATACCATTCATATTCTCGTCAAATTCAAAAGTAAATGACTTCATCTTCAATGCCAACTTTTTAAGCGTGATTTGCTTTGTGTTTTGAATATTTGAAAATGCTTTTTTTTTTGTCAGCAAATTGACAGCGTTTGTGTCAATATAAGCAAAATTCATGAATCATATCTTTTGAAAGGAGTTTTTGACAAGCTATGGATATCATCTTTCAAAAAATTATCAAATTTGACATCCTACGATATGAAATTCTGTCAATTATCAGGGCAATTGTTAACAACAATGGACAGCAGTAATATATGATTGGAAAAGCTATCAGTCTATATTTATGAAAAGACAATTACAATACAATTAAAAGGGCTAGAATAGTCAATGTAGCGCCATAATGTCAAGCAGCTTGATATCTATTCCAAAGACAACGTAACAGCGAAAGATAAAATGGGATATAGTAGTATTTTATTATTGTTGCCATTATTTACTAGACTCAAGACATTGAAGATGTACAAGGAGTCCCTTAATAGAAAAGTGGGCTACGAACATCGTCTCATACAGTACTTGTTACGCCGAGCACGTCATTTGGAACATTTAGTAGTTCCTTTCGTAAATATTAGTTGCCCTGCTGAAGATTCATTAACAATGCCACAACACCAATTAAAATTTTTAGAACTGGCAAAGCAGTTACAAGCGTTTAGCCAAACAATGAATGAGTGTGTTTTCTCCGCTTGTCCTCAACTGTCAAAACTTGAAGCAGACTTATGCCCACCAGAAGAACGAAGCTTCAAAGATCTTTTTGTTTGGGATTTGAATTTTGCAAACAGCAAAAAAACTTACAACTGTTAAAGTTATGTATCAAATTGATGAGTCAATATTTTTTTATTGTTACACCTCATGGGTGCAGTCGATGATGGTGCAAACAAGCATTTTGTTATGATAAGCTCAGACCTATAAGTGAACCACCAAAAGGAACTTGGTACATCCGTATTACTATTCCAAGTTTATTTCTATTAAACAAGAAAAGGATATCATTGTAGATATATACAACGAAAATAATGAGTGTACATTTAACTAGAAGATAAAAAGATTTTTATGTGTATTCCCCAAAATTGATCAAACATACAACTTTTGATAAATAAAAATGTGAACGATAATGTTTATATTTTTAAACTGCCTTAAAATGGTAAAAAGCAACCATCATCTGTGCTAGCAAAAATAAACATGGAAGGCAATGAAAAAAAGGCTCAAGCAATACAAGGGTTTGAAAAACGACAGAGAAGCAAAGCAGCAAGAGCATAATGGTCCCCAAAAGAACAGTAAATCAAGACAGTTATCATAATATTGGCTACTCATCTTGCTTCATTTGCTTGACATAATTTACTATACCCCAATACGTAGACTTTACCTGAGGGATTCAATAGAGACAATTACTTAAAATAAAGACAAGGGCAAAGGTCTTATTGCTTCCAAGATTGCGCTCTGCGACAATAACGCCTTCAATGCTTCAGATATTCTGCAATCTTAAACATTTTTCAGTCGTTACACATCTTGCTCTCTCAAACTCTCTCTTCTAACGTTTGAGACACACATACAGCATATTGTTTTTCTCTCTAATAATATACTGTATTACTGGTAGGGAATCACTGGTATCATTTAGGTTCGAGTGATTATTCTTTCTGTATGATAAATGGAATCCGGTAAAGCATATACGGCACTCTTGACTTCATAGTTGCCAATCAAAGTACCCAAGGAGATCACCTTTAAACAATTACACCACCTTTATTTGCAGTTGTTGAGTTAGAAAAGTAAAAAGGCATAAAACCAAATTATTAAACACAAATAAAATCTACATGCCACTCATTTTATTTCATTAATTAAGAAAAAGTGGTCTATATCCGTATTTGAATACTTTATTTTGAATATTTAGGACGATTTATATCGTTCAAAAGCATACCAAACGATTACTGTTATTTAATAAATTCCTTCTGATGCATTTCTACAATTTTCTTTTGATTATGGCTCCAACTTAAATTCTGCTTTACCATACCTCATTCAAAACCTCAATTTCCTCAAAATTCAATTTTTTAATTGAAAAATGAGACTTTTATTAAGATTATAATTGAGATTATATGACTATATATACGCTATCTTTGCAATGATGATGTTTGGTTTTGTATCCGAAAGCTAACTTTTTTGATATTTCTTTTAGAACTAAAATTATACATTAACAAAAAAAATATCATCTTTTTGTGTCATGAATGCGCACAAAAAAAACTTCAAAATATAGAATATTTTAAAATACATATATTTTATTAATATATGTTTAGTAGCTTAATATAAATTTTTGGTTGTAAAAAATCCTTTAGTGCTGTATTAATGTTTTCCCCTGAAATGTTCAACTGGAAGTAAAATATGCATCTCAGATTTTTAGTATTCCAAAGCCCGATAAATGTGTTCATTTTGCATTGTTTGGTTTCCTTGGCAGGAATTTGTTGTTATAAAAATATTGAGCTAGGTAATATACTTATAATTAGATATGACCAACCTCTTACCAAATAGGGAAGATAAAATTATTGCGTTTTCTGTAAAATATACAAATAAAAATGCTTTTGAAACATAAAATATACGGTTCGGAACACTAAAATGCATATATTTTTTCAAAACATAAAGCTTTTTTGAAATTGGAGTTATTTATCTAATAATAAAAAATAAAAATCTAAACTTTTAAAGATAGTGTATATACTTGTACAGCTTTTGGTTACATAATTTCATTCTATGGTTTGGAAAAATTATCGAAAAAAGTTAAACCAACAGTCATTTATTAATAGATGGTTTGTTGTAGAAAATAATCAATTATCATCGTGATAAATGTGCATCCGCCTTATCGGCAATGCACGTAAGAGCGTATATGGATGGTGATTAAACACTAATAACGGTAACACATGCGTTTATTTTAATGTAATCTGTCTCAAATTATTGATATATAGATGAACCCATCATATTTCAGCATTATAAACGTGAGAACAGTAAGGTAAAGTATTTGGCATGTATACTCTCACGACCATGGCTTTTAACAAAAAAACAGACACATGAATGTTTTATATGAGCGTAGACATACTGTTACATCGTAAAAAAAAAAAAGTAAATTGACTCAATTAATTGCACGGAGTATGTGAAATATTCGCAATAAAAAGGCACAACATCTTGGATATTGTGAAACGAATGCTATTCTTTGATGTGCAAAATATTCCTTTATAAAGTTTAGTAGATTTACAGAACTATCAGTTGTTGGTTTACTTTGTATTCGCCATCCGCTCGGTTTTTTTCATATTGAGATTTAATCAAATCTTAATGGCAACATTTCTCTTGTTTCATTTACAATAATAACAAGGAATTGTTTTTGCTAATAATTTCGGGTATTTATGGATATATAGCAGAGGTTTCTATAGTGCACTGGTTAATGTAACGATCTAATAATTTATATGTTATTTTAAACCATAAAATGTTGCTTCTATTCAAAGAAGAAAAAAAAAAAAGATTAAGCTAGATTTTGTGCAACGTGCATGAAAAAAAAAAAAAAGTTATTAAATCATATGAACAATAAGGAGAAACTTAAATTTTAAATAAAAGACCATTTTATTTATTATTCGTCATAAAAACAGTTTCATTTCTCATAGATCATTTGAGACAAATGTAAGATAAGAGATTTGTCTGGACCATATAAGATTTTGAATGTTGCATGTAAGCCACGTTCTGATAGATTGACATGTACAACAACAAGAATTTTGATTGTGGGAATCTTGGTATTTTACACAACATGAAATATTGATTGATCTGAGCATTTTTAATCATCCATTTTTTTCTTTTGTAGGAAAAGCAAAAAATTTGTTGCAGATTTTTTTTTTTTTTTGTGCGACGAATGTGTGTAATAATGTGTGCCTGGATTCTTGGTATAGTTTGATTAGAACGTTTTTTCTTAATCATCTTGAAACTAAATTCTTATCTAGTTCCATTTTACACATATTTTAGTCTATCACTAGTACATTAGGTTTTTTTTTGTTTTGTTTTTATTTTAGAATGATAGAAAATTTTATCTTTGTAAGTAGTTTTTCGAGCATAATATATTCCAATACCTGCTTTTAGTGTATTGTGCTCCGCGTAAATGTTGTTGTATAAACTGGACAGATTCTAAAAACAAATTTAAGCTTTTTGTATTTTCTGTTACACAATCTCAAGTTTCATTGGAACCAATCAACATTTGAATAAAAGTGCTTTTTTTTTTTTGTAATTGTGAATGAAAGGACAACGATATTAATTAGTAAATTTATTAAATAGAAAATGTAATATGGTATAATAATAAGATGTTATAAAAACAACATTATGGAAGTAAGGGTAAAAATATACAAATGAATTAACAAGATTTATCAGAATCTCTACGACCAGGACGGACTTGTAATGATTTAGGTTCATCCATGGCAACCGGTAAACGAACCATGGGAGTCATTGTAGCCAGTTGATCTTTACTAAGTGAAATTTGACCTTGAGATACAAAACCAAATCTTTCAAAAAATTTAACAGTTTGATAATCAGTTGCTTCAACATAAACAGGATAATGTGATTCATCTGCTTTATCTAAAACATATTCAACTAGAGCAGTTCCAAGTCCCTTGTTTTGTTCTTGTGGTAAAATACCAATAAATCCGATAATAATATGTTTAGGATGATCTGCCATGATTTTATGACGAATTTTATCAACAGATGCAGCATTTTGTAATTTAATAAATGTTTTCAAAGCTGCTGTCCAACCTAATAATCGAGCGTACTTGAATGTATTAATAGTCTGTGACCAAGAGAATAATTGAGAACGATTTGACCAGATCAAGACACCTTTACAACCATCAACTTGAACTGCAAAATCTCGACTTTGAAGGGAAGCGGCATTGACCATATTTTTAAATAAATTTTTCAAGAAATCGTCTCTTTTAATTTGATCTAAATTGCGAGCAGACCATTCAAGGGATTTGTTAGAGACATAAGCATCTGTCAAAGTATGAGATGCTTCATTCATGGCACCTTTATTATTTTTAAAATTAAAAATTAAATAAAGTTAGTTCGCAAAGAAAAAAAAAAATTAAATCATGTTTACCTTTAATAATGGGTCGCACATTAATTTGGTGTTGATCCAAGTTTACAGTAAGCTTTCTTGAAATGTGCTTTTCAGCAATAGCAACGGGCATTGTGTCTTGTGTTTAGTTTTGTTTGGTAAAGAAAAAAAGTTTTTTAAAATGATTTGGATCTACTTTTTTTTTTTACTTTAAATGTTGGCCTTTATATATGGTTTTATTTTGAAAAGGAGTTTGATCCAGAATTTTTTTATTTAAAAAAAACACCTCAAATCAAATGCTCTAGTCTACATGTAACACCAAGAGTCTCGAACAATCCTTCTATTTCTAAACTTCTTTGTAAGGTTTTATTCATTTTCTTTTTTCTACTTGTACAGACATTATTATATAAATATACACAAAGAGTTACGTTTTTAATAGATATTTTATCATCACTATTAAACCGAAATTACAATTCATCATCATTCAAATGTCAACTACTATATTTTATGATATAAAATTATAATTTAATTCTAAAAAAATATATAATATGCTATTGACATGACATTAAATTAAAAAGCTGTGTATGTTTTTTTTATGCAAAATTCCAATATTTTATGAAAAATAGTTTAAAGCCTAAAAAGCGTCGAAATAAATTAAATTCAACAAATACAATCAGATAGAATTCCACATGACCCTAAAAAGAATAAAGTTTTCTTGTTTCATTTGGCCGATTTCTTAAATTCTAGGCAGTCTCAAGGGTAGTATATTTATTTCTACGGGTAAAGTCTGTGGTGAAATGATATATGGTGGAGCATGATAAAAATGCAAACAAAAGTATTTGCTTTATAAGATTTGATTGACATTATAAGATTAATCACTATATTTAGGCCAAAAGAAAACTGAGAATTTCATGGAATGAAAATTATAGTAGTACACTAGAGATACTAAAGCAAAATTTCATATACATTATCTCCAATCTAACGTACTCGAAAACTTCTTTAAATGCAAAATGTACGTAGTTCATAGATTTACGGCTACGCACTTAATAATTATATGACCGACAACCATGCTTTTTAATAATTTGTCATGATTGGCCGCTTTGAGATAAAATTTTACCCTCAAGACTTTTTGATATGAGTGGAGTAGTATTAGGTTATAAAACACATTTTTAGACGTGCTGCCATTACCGCAGTTTTTGTCTTTTTAGATATTTCATGGTTTCCATCTTTAAAGCTATTCGAGATAATGATACCCAATTATTAAATTATTTTATTGAATTATCAACAAATGAACACCCTTCTTCAATATCAAGCATATCAAAACAAGATAGTCAATGGATACATCAACAATTAAAAATCTCGGGTCAGAAACAATTCGATTTAAATAAACGTTCTTCCAAAGGAAAAACTGCATTACACTATGCTGCTACTTGGAACAGAGTGGAAATGGCATCAAATTTGATCAACTGCTCTCAAGTTGATGTTAATTTGCGTGATCGAGAAAATGGATGGACCGCATTGCATAGGTATGATTTAGGGTTCTTTATGGTTCTTTTTTTTTTTTATCTTTGGTTGCTACAGCAATTACATTCAAACTAAAAAAAAAAAAAAATAAAAAAAAAAAAAAGAATTAAATGATAGAAAACTAATACGTTATATTTTTGATACTAAATTTAGATGTCTTTATATGGGAAATCTTGAGATTGCAAGAATGTTATTGAAACGTCAGGATATTGATCTTCATATAAAAGATTGGGAAGGATTAGATGCATTTGAATTATATGATCTTACTATATCAAATACATTTCCAAAAGAAAGAGTGCTGACAAAAAAGGATCGATTACAATTTGAAAATAATAATAATGTTGATGATAATGATGATGATGATGATGAATATTCTCAATATAATTTAGAACAACAAAATATTAGAAAAGGTGGAACAGATCTTTATACTTGGGGACATAATACAAACTACGTTTTAGGACATTCAGATACTGAAAATAGAACAAAACCTGAACGTGTTAAATTACAATTAGAATCACAAAAATCATCATTTATTATGCAAAGGCCCAAATATTTAATCGAGTCAGTCGTCATGTCAAAATATCATATGGGTATTTTAACAACTGAAAATAATCACAATTTATTATTATGTGGATTTGGTAGTGGTGGTAGACTAGGTACGGGTAAAGAAACAGATACACAATTTACACCTATTCCAGTACAATGGTCAGAAAGAATTACATCTGTTGCACTAGGGCGAGACCATACTATTGCTGTTACGGTGAATGGAAATGTTATTTCTTTTGGAAATAATAGTTATGGGCAATTAGGTATATTTTACAAATGATATATATGTGCATACGGATTAATTAATGATTGGTTTATATTATAAAATTAAAGGTTATGAAACGGATAATCATATTAACAAAGACTCAATGCAACTTGTACCACGAAAAATTCAAGCGCAGAGCTTAAAGAAGCAGCCGATACTCGGCGCTGCTGCTTCAAGAATTCACTCTGTTGTCTATACCACAACAGATATATTTACATTTGGTTTGAATCAAGGTCAACTTGGATATCATCAACCTGACAATGAAAAATGTCAAATTATACCTAGAAAAGTGAGCATGTCAACAGAGATATTACAAGTAGTTGCCAATGTAAGTTGATGATTTTTGTGTATTTCTATTTTTAACCGTGAAATTGTTGTAATAGGATAATTGTACAGCAATTTTGAATAAATCTTTTCAAGTGATTTTACTTTGTAATTATACTCAACAGAAGTTATTGTAAGTGTATTTGTAATAACTATATAGTATATTTAACTCATCATTTCATTCTTTTAGTTTTCCTGTCAATCGATTTCCAAGTAACATTACAGTGCATCGCTCAGAAGCAAATTATACCGTAAAATTAGTAACAAGTGGTACAGAACATTTAGGCGCTGTATCAAATACAGGTGATGTCTTCATGTGGACATGCCGATCTTTTCATTCGAGAAATTCCATTGTTCAACAAGATTCTAATAGTAGAAACAATAAGCAAGCACAACCAACTACTGTTTCCGCTCCTAAAAGAATCTGGACTCCTCTCAACAAACCTCATTTAGCAGCGATAGATGCTAGTATTGGGCAACACGGAGAAGTGATTATTTGTACATTATCAGGACATGTATTCAAAGGAGGACATGCTGATAAATTCAATCAAATACCTCATTTACAAAGATGTATCAAGGTCTGTGCTAACTCTAGCGGTGCTTTTGCTGCTATTCGATCTGAATACGTATTACCTTCTATAACAAATATTGAGAAATCTACCCTTAAACATGATTTATCTACTTCATTACCTCATATAGAATTAAGCAAAGAATTCCGTAATCAACTGTCAGATCTTATGCAGGCAATGACTATGGAATGTAACCAAGAAATTCAAAAATATAAAAGTGGTGCAGAAGTCGATCAAGATCTTGTATTGAAACAACAGCAAGAAACAAGACAAAAATACAGCCAACATATAGCCTCGGCAGTGGAACATACATGGCATCGTATTGATCAATTGAGTCTAATAGACAAATCATTAGATGTATTATTCCATGTAAATGGAAAGAATATTTATTGCCATAGTGCCATCTTACGATGCCGAAGTAACATTTTTAACCAATTGCTTAAATGCGCTGATCGTCGCTTTCCATCAACAATGAACGGCATGACCATCAAGCTAGAAAAGCAAAGTAATGACGGGAGATTAATCATTCATATTAATAATTGTCAATTAGCGGCTATTTTACTCCTATTAGATTACATCTATACAGACGAATACCATCATCCTATGAACGCATTCTTTCAAATTCCTGATCTATGCTTTCAAGATATTGATTCATTTACTGATAAGAAATCAATCCTTGCATCCGCTAATCAAATTCAGCGTGATTTGGTTGCATTGGCCACTATATTCCAGTTGCCTCAACTACTATCATCAGCACAACAATCTTTCAGTCATGTACCTGTACCCTCAATAACAGATCATTTAAAGTCAATGCTTGAAAAAGCAAAAGGTACAGATGTTTCTATTCAGACAATAGAAGGAAATGAAGCACATTCAGATTACCACCAGATTATACTACGACAAAGATGCTCATATTTTGGTAATCTCCTCAAACCCGAATCAGTATGGATACAAAAACGATTGACTGAAATGAACACAAAGCGTATACAAATTAATCTTGATCATATTTCAAAAGAGGTGATGGATACTATTATTCAATACATTTACTTGGATCTAGATAAATCGAATCTATTCAACAATATTAAAAAAGCTAAAGAAGAAAACATGATTCAATTTCTTCTTGAATTCCTTTGCGAAGCAGATTTCTTGCTGTTGAATAGATTGAAGTCCATTACAGAACAAGTGCTTGTACCATTCATTAAACTAAGATCAGCGACAACTATATTTGAGTATGCGGATGTTTGCTTGGCCAATTCACTCAAGAAATCTTGTTTGCAGTTTATCACTGTAAACTTACCAGTATTCCTTGGTTCAAATATGCTGGACTCAATTGCAGATACACTTTTACGAGATTTAGAGAATTATGTTCGCCAATCTCAAATTGATGAAATGCCTACTGTATTCAGAGGACAGGATCATTTTGATTTGAAAGCTACTGAAGATTTGGAAGAGGAAGATGCAGAATTTGCAAGCTCATTATATGCTTTATCTAGAGGCGATGGTAGTATTGCAACCTTCAATGAAATTCTAACTACTTATTATCCTGAAAAACAATCTTCAGCGAAAGAAAAAGTTAACCAACCTACGAAATTATTGATTGGAATTGATGAGGAACAATCTAAATATATATTAACAACATCAACAACAACAGCAGCAACAGCAACAGCAACAGCAGCAGCAGCAACAGCAACAACTACAACATCTACCACGAATACAGGCAGAATGAAGAGAGGTATAAAGGTACAACTTGATGATCTTGAAAATGAATTGAATTTGATTTCTGCTGCATCTCAACAAAGACGTCCATCCTCAGCAGGATGGAGAACTGCAACTACATCAACAGATGTTGTACCAGAGTAAGTACAGTAACAATTGCATAACAAAAACACAATTTATCAATTATATTTTATAGGCCTCAATCCAAACCATCTCTTCGAGAGATCATTGAAACAGAAAATCAACCAAATAATGCATCCACAAAGAATCAAAAGGTAAGCTGTCCATTACTGAATTATATATATATATATATATATACTAATATAAGTATTACAATTTATATAGTCTACAATCCCTAAAAAAATTTCACAAAAAGAAAGAAGACGTTTAGCACAACAACATGAACTTTCTGCTGCCGCTGAGTCTTCTACTTCCTCAACAAAGCCAGTTTGGGGAAAGGTACCGTCTGCTGAAGTTAAACCTATTACAAAAATTATGTCTGAGATTTCAGACATTCCTACCACTAGTGTTGCTAATGGTAAAGATACTTTTTCCATATCTAGCAGTGCAGCATCATCCTCAACAAATGGCAGAAAAGGAAAAAAGATGTAAGTTTGCATTTAGGTGTTGCTGAGTATGTAGTAACCAAATTGATATGATATATAGATATATTCCTGAATCGCTTTTAGAAGATTTAAATCAACAAAACTCTTCCATTGTTAAGGAAAATAGAGCATTATACAATCCTATAAATAGTCTAGGCTCATCGTTCCAATTAACACCTATACGTCGATTCAACAGTAACTTAAAAGATGATAAGTCATCATCGAAGAAATCATTTCAATCCATTTTGAAACAACAGGAATTGGAGGATAATTGGCTGAAAAATAACAAGCCAAAAAAGAGTATTGCACTTATTCAAAAAGAAGAACAAGCATTGATTAGTTTACATCAATATTATATTCAAACATTAGATATTTTAAGTGGCGAATGGTTTGAAATTAGAAGACTGTAAACAATAAAAATTCTTGGTTTAATTCATATATCCAAACAGGAATTTATTTTTTCGTTTCAATTTTAATAATAAATCTTTATTTGAAGTTGTTATTTGAAAAAGTTGACTTTATAATCAAGCAATACATGATACTTAATGCATTCTTCAGAATTTTTATTAGATTCGTGATTTTTGCACTCATTACTAATAGTACTCGTCATTCCAAAAGGATGACCATATCAAATTGGCTTAACTGCTAATTATTAGTCTCTCTTTTTTTAAAAGAAAAAAATGTTTCTATTGTTTACTCTGTGTAAATTAAAGTAGTAAGACCTTAACTAAGAGGTGGCGCAATTTATATTTATAATTGAAAATTAAAATGATGATAGAAACATAATATATAATAAGATTAAACTATACTAAAAGGGAAAGAAATTATAGTCTTCTTCTATAGTGAACCTGAACCTCATATGTTGGTCTTTTAATAAAGCAACTACTTAAGAAACAAACATTTGAAATCCAATATTTTTCTGAAACTGGATGTAGAATATGTTGCACTGTACATTTGATTATGCATAAATAATAAGATGCTTCTTATAAACTTCGGTATTGCTACTTTAAATTCAGACAAAATAAGTAAAATTTGGGACGAAATGAGAATAAAGTTTGGATGTAGTGAGAATAAAGTTTGGATGCAATGAGGATAAAATTTAGATATAATGGAAATTGAGATTTAGATAAAGTGAGGATAAAGTGAGGATAAAATTGGGATGAAATGAGAATGAGATTTAAAGATGATGAAGAGAAAAATTGAAAAAGATTAAATTAGTCTCAAGTATTATCTGAAAGAGTTAACCTAAATGAACTTACCTGTAATAATCTAAACCTCTGAAGAAGAAACCGTGTTCGATACGGCGATATTCCAAACAAACTTCACATCAATTTCTTTAGAAGTATCAATATCCAAGCCAGAAATGCAGAGTATACAATACTATAATGTTTTAGACATTTGCACCACCTTGACTTGTAAGATAATAGAATACTGTCTAAAAAATTAGCCTAGAACAAGTTAATAACCATACACCGTTCACTTGTTAACCCTAATATAAAAAAAATATATCAGTAATAAATAAATATATCAGTGTGAGAAATTATTTACATGTTCATAAAGCATGCGAATTAATCGTGCTTAGTTCAGAACAAGTCGGCAGAATACCATTCAGATGCACCAGTCTTGAGGAAGAAATAGAAACATTCGAGTTTTGAGTACAGCAATCTTGAGCAATGTAAATCTTGAAAACCCTTAAAAGACCATAGGCATAAAAAAAACCTTTAGATCTTGAAACACCATTGTTGTTGAAATTATTAAAGTAGAACAAAGACCACAGGCTTAAAAAAAAACCCCACCCAAAGTAGGTAGGAGGGGAAAAAACCTTGTAAATCTTGAAGACACCATCTTGTAGTAGAAGAGACACCATATCACAATCAATGAAACAGAATAGCAAGACCATAGGCTTAAAAAACCCTACTCCAAGAAACAATAGGAGAGGGAAAAACCTTTAGACCTTGAGCATATAGCACCAGCCTTGAAGAAACATCAATATTGGGCCTTAGCAAAGATTACAGGCTTAAAAAAACCCTCTCCCGAGATTGATGGGAGGGGAAAAAACCTTGTAAATTTTGCAAATGCAATCTTGAGGTAGTGGATACATCATTATAATAGAAAGTCTTGAAAAGTAATAATAGCGAAAGTTTTAAAAACGATGCTCAAATACAGATGAGAGAGAGAGAGATACAGCAAGAGAAGCTTTGTACATAGGTCTTGAATAGAAATACAGATTGCTTGGACAATATTATATCTTTTAATAAATAAAAGCTCCCTTTAGGACATCTTTTAGATGTGATACTTACATTTAACCATCTTTTCATGAGAATAGAACCGTGAAATTATGATAAACAAGTATTTAAAGTACCTAAAGCAATCAATGTTTACACATACCAAATGTTCAAATTATGAAGTAATTTCAATATTAAAGCAGAAGAAGCAAAATGTATAGAAAAAAAAAGAAAGAAAAAAAGATAAAAAAAAAAAAAAAAAAAAAAAAAAAGTTTTTCTTTTCATCATTCTACTTATAATATAAAGAACAATGATAAATTGCATTACTCCATGATACGAATGTTCGAAGGTAAAAGCCATTCTCTATATTTATTGAGTATTTAAAGAATTGCTTAGATCTAGAAAGAAATGATTTTTTATTTTTCTTACAGTGAAAATAAATGTAAGATATTACTCTCTCCTGTGATGTTTTTATCTTTTTCAATATGTATTGCACTTTTTATATAGTATTAAACTGTACTTTTTCAATGTTAGTTCTTTTGAGCATGAGCCTAATTCATAAAGAATAAATGTTTAATTAAGCGACTACTATCATCTAGAAACAGAATTTTATTCATCAAAATATCATTCACAGTTTGTACAAATTTGCATTCTCACTTTGTCTAGATTTCATTTTTGCTCTATCTCAATATACAACTACAATTGTCCAAAATTCAATTGGAAATCGTCCTGGAATGCCAGTAAGTTATCCATGAGATGGACAATCTGGCCCATAGCCAACTCCCGGTTCCTGCCCACAATCCCCATAATCCTTTTGTCTAACAACTCTCCACAAATAGTTCCTAATTTCTGATACACTTATTATCACCCTCTTATTACATTTTACTTTTGCATTTTTCCAATAATCCCAATTGGGGGGGGGTTTTTTCTATCCGTTAATACTTTTTGATCTGGCCAGGGCAAATAAAGCATATTAAAGATGCTACGTGCCCACTGGTTATTTTTTATTAAAACTATTATAAATAAAATTATATGTTTAACCGTATTAAAAGACGAGAATATTATCCGTTCTATTATCTATCTTAAGCGTTATTACTATAATAGAAGAAGCTATATTTATTCACCATCATAAAAGAAAAACGCATGTAATAATCCAAACTAAGCTATTTTGTTATCCCCAAGACAGTTACTGGAGATCAAGCTTTTTGGTAATGTCATTCATAAAGTAGAAAGTTAGCAGGTGTTGGTTATCACAGCCTAGCAGCATCGACTACATTTATTAATGCTGTCTTGAAACTAATAGTCGAATTCAAATTCAAATTTAAACATGGGATACAAATACGTTTTAAACAACCAGTTTAGCCATGTTTACTGGGCCTATGTCTAGTTTAGGACTATGAATACTGCAATAAATGGAGAAACACTATATGCCTTGTTGTTAAGAGTGCAATGTTCTTGTAATAGTTTGAGCTATTAAGAATGGTGTACTATGCGGTGGAAGTTGGTATTAATAATGTATTATTAAATATTGCTTTGTAAAATACTTACTATAAATTAATTGTGCTGAATGTTGGACAAGTAGTATTAAGTAATATCAATAGTTGTGGTTTAATATACTGTATTTATTAAGTAAAAATATTGAGAGATTGGGTAAGAATAAAACAGATTTTTTCACGAAGGTTTAATATCTTTTTCCGCCTGAGTATTTATATAATTATTTGATTGAGGCAATTCATGCATTTAGTTCACTGCTACTTACTGGAAATCATTACAATTGTGTGCTATAAAGCATAATAATGCTAATAATCTTGATACCCCTTCAACAGTAAATAACGTATTCTTTGTAGAAGCAAGTATAGCTCAAATTCCCCAAGAAGAAGAGGATGAAGAAGATGACCACGAACAATGCTATAATACTAGTTAAGAATGACACTTTCCTTGTTTACACATAAGATATTTTATTATATGTTTTGCATATTTTAGTTTAAAGCAAATTCCATGTACCTTATATACAAATTGCATAATTTTTATTAAAATAATTATTCAGGACAGAATAACTTTCGATTCAACATAAAAAATATATCAATTGAAATAGGCGCACGGCCAGTAATGTCACGAATATCACTGTTAGGAATTATAGGTGGCATGTTATGGCGAGATGTCTTAAAGTAGTTCAGAATAAGTTGAATACAGAATGGAGTTAACGTGGCTGCAGGATAAGGGTACAAATAGGGACTATCCTAATGTTCTCGATTTTTGAGCAAGATATCATCAATAAAAGGGCTTCCTTGCAAGAATGAATAGGGGCGGTTTGCAAAATCATCAACGACTCTTGGGGAATTTTGAATATCATCTTTAATTTTAAAAATATCATTCAACACATTGTTCAATTCATTAACATTTAATAAGGAAGGCTTGAAAACAAACTTTAGGTAACTCTCAAGTTGTTCATCGGAAATAACAGCAGCATCAACATCAAAATCACTACCTGCCTCACGAAGAGCACGAGACATAGCATCAGCCATCATAACAAGACTAAGAGGTTCACTAGTCAACTCATAAACACGTTTTATAGCAGTAGGTTGCTGATTGCTTTCGTCAGAACTACTGGAAGTCGCAGTATCATGGCCACCAGAGAGGATAGTAAATGCTTCAAGATGCTGCTGAGGTTCACGGTATGACCAAACCATAGACTTTTTGGACAAAGCAGCAATAGTAACACATCAAGCACATCTTTGACGTTTACTGTTACCAACATATCATTCTCAGAGATAGGCATGTCCAATATATTTTGATTTTCAAACATTTGAGTCCAAAAATACATGTATTGCTGGATAAATAGAATACGATAGACAACCCAGGAGCCGTATTTGTAATGATAGCGCACATGGGCCTCTAATATGTTAAATTGAGCCAAAGGTGTTTTTGTAGAAGATTTATCAACAGTATCCGCACCATAGCTAATTAAAATATATTAATATGAATATATACAACCTGAATAATTTTATATACCTAGAAATCATAACGATACGTTTGACATTCTCACGAATAGCAGCTTCAAGTACATTTTTACCATATTCTATCATACGGCCAGGTATTACTGCAAATGGGTTATAAATCATTGTTTTAATGCGGACCTTTATCTGTTCCATAATTGTATGTTGGCTTTCATAATCAACTTCCTAATTGTATAATATATTAGGTTAAGCAAATGCTTATACAGTACATGACATTCATTTACCTTGACTTTAATGCCTCTTTTTTTAAGATGTTTCAGCTTTGTTTTATCTTGACACAAAACTAGTACAGCTCGATGTCTTGTCTTTAATTGACCTTTATTTTTGTCCAATTGATCAGCAATATGCATAGCCAATGCTTGCCCAACATAAGAATCACCATGAGTAATAAAAATGTATTCTAGTTTCTTGGAAACAGTTGTTGCAGAAGTAGGATTAGATGTGGACATTTTTAAAGATAATAAAGCATATTTGAAAAAATTAATCCTCGTTTATATATACCATAAGTAACATTTAGAAAACTAGTTTATATTGAGCTTTGCAGTGTGTGTGTGTGTGTGTGAAAATTGTTTAATATATATTTATGATTGATTATTTTTTATTGGATGAGAACGAAAAAAAAAAAAAAAAAAAAAAAAAAACAATACTTGTATGAGAGATGTATTCAGTATTATTAAATTGAAGGTAACTCTTCCCTTGTGATTTCGGGTGGAGACATATTACCCTTTTCAGTGAAACCACCAGAAACCTCGGAAACATCATCAAAAGGTGGCAATTTGACTAAATGAGGCCATTGAACAAATTCATCGCCATGCTTAATAGCAAAACGAATACCTGAAATCAATACAGAAACCCAAAACAAAAGCAAAAGGAAATAGGATGTGAATGTCTTGAATCCCGAATAACTGGGACGAATGACATTCAATACAAGCATGAAAAGAGCAAACAATAAAATATAAGGAACAACACGAACACGAAGAGGTTTGCCACTGACGAAGGGATTATGAACATAAGCTGATTGATCGTGCTCAAGATGATATTTTCCGAGGAATAAATCAAATGAATCTTGGCGATTACCATCCAAAAAGTTGTTCTTGACATAACGAGTGATGGAATTTTGAAGATCTTTCAATGCACCGGCCTTGGTACGGTTACCAGTTCTTGTGAAATCGGTCTTTAATGCACCAGTACCCGAATAAACGCAACTTACACCATCAGCATTATCAGCCCAGACTACGCATAAACATTAGAAATGTACCATTGTACAAACAAATTGTATCTTACTAACCATTTCTATAATTTTGCATAAACTCTTCTTGATCTTCTAACTTTTGATTTGCTTTCAAAATACCGAGTTCATGAAGTTGTTGAGTCAATACATATCTAGCAAGAGTACTTTGAACAACATTGGTACGATCCAAACAATCCATACAATTAGAACGTACAACAGATGTTTGAGTCTTTTTGAGGTTTTTTCCTACAGTGTCATAAAAAGTATATCCTTGTTCATCTAATTTGTCCTTTAATTGATCAACCAAAAGTTGAATACGATGCCAGCGCATTTTTGAGCATTCAGAATGAAAATCGAAATGAGTATAGTAAATACGGGGATCATTCAATTGTTCCACAGTACGAGCATAAGCTTGTCCCATAGGAAGTTCATATCCCTTCTTGTTGATTAAATTGACCAAAATTTGAGGGCCGTAGATACGAATTTGTTCATCGAAATGAGCACGAGCAGCAGCCAACTATTAGATACAACAAATATTAGATGGGCTTGTTTTTTTTTTTTTTTTTTTTTCAAAACAAATAAATTTACGCTTTTTCTGGTTTCTCCAATCCAAAGACGAGGTGTATATTTGAGATTAATCACTTGAGCCCAATAAACAGGAATTGAACCACGAGTTTGGACAAAGGAGAGCTTGATTTCACCAGAAATATCTCGACTAGTAGATGGACCGTCGTACAAGACGATTTGCTCAGTTTCAACAAAATTTGATACATGGCCTTGAGCATCAATACCACGTGAAAAATAACGGGTGCCTGGACGATGTCTACTTCTACGAGTAATCAAACCCCAAGCAAAAGTTTTGTCATTGATTTTACATTGATTCAATTCCACGACTATATACAGTTATGAATACCTTTTATCATATCACTTGAGAACTACTTACATCCTTGCATAACAGGTAAAATAAAACTAGAAGCCTATATTACACTATAAATATCTCGTATTTCCATTTATTCTCTGAAATAAACTTACATCAAATTTAGCATCAATTAATTTGGTAGCTACAAATCTATTCCAGAAGAATCGTTCATCTGCCTATGATATAAAATAAGTGATCCATTCTCTAAATTCTTCCGTTCTTGTTTAATAATTTACTCTCTTGTATAATGGCTCAGCTAATTTTTCATCAGTAAATTGAGCTAGTCTTTGAATGGATTGAGTTAAGTCATAATCATAAGAAAAGTAAAACGTATTATTCTTGAGATGAGATTCGAGCAAATTAACAAATACTTGCTCTTGAGATTTCTAAACAATGTATAGTCCTGAATTAGTTACTGCAAAAATTCTTTGATCCTTTTATTAGTGCTTACTTGATTTTCGTTCAAATCGCTCAAGTTTTGAGCCAAAGGTAATATTTGAAATCCACCAACGCGATAGATGGATTTGCCTTGAATAGTACCAATTTGCTCGCGTTTAGTAATAGTCAACATATAATCACCTAATTTCGTAAATAAAATTAGCTCAATTTCTCATTTAAACCAATCTATTTAGAATTACCTGCCCAAAGCTTAATGAAACCCAAAATACCGTATACATTTAAAGTGCTCTCTTGCTCACTAGCTGATGGAATAATTTCTATAATAAAAAGCTAGCATCAACAATTATGTCTTATCTAACTATATCCCTTGTAATAAAGTATTTACCAGATAATTCGATAGCACCAGTATCGCGGTGAACTGTTAAATTAGAACCTGCCTCAGGAGCGAGAACATAAGTCTTCTTTGTGATGTATCTAGACAAAAAGAAGAACCAGAAAAAAGTTAATTTTTTATAAGTTACTTATATTATCGCTCTAGGCTTACAACTTCAAGTTCCTATGCATTGTTAAAGTTGTTTAAAGAAGGAGAAAGATAAACTTACGGTAAGCTTTGCAGCAAAATACACAACACAGCAAATCATTTAAAACCCGTAACTTCAAACACCGAGAGTATTATATATTCTTCACATGTTCAATTCATAAGTTTGGGATAAAAAAGATGCCGTAAGATGAACAATTAATCAAATATGTTTGGGGGTAAAAAATAGGTTGATGAAGAAACATGCAGATAAACAATATCAATATGTTTAAGTGTATAAAGACATATGTAATAAAAACATCTAAACGCTCTATCTTGCACAACATTCGATATTATTAAACGAAAATTAATACTCAGTAATATATATGCATTATACATTAAATGTAAATATGAGATAGTTTTATTCATTAATTAATTATGTATAAATATTTATGGTATAAAAATATAAGACTTTAAGAGTTGAATTCCTTTTGAGCTTCACCTTTCTTTTGTTCAATCTTGGCAGAAGCTTCGCTCGAATTGTTTCCAGTGAGAGAATTGATAGTGCCTTGGACAGCACCAGAAATTTGACTTGTAAGACCTTGAACATAACCTAATGTGGTAGCTGCTTGTTCTTCAACTTCACCTTGGCCATGTTGAGCCTTGCCTTCACCACGAAGACGTTCATTGCCAACAGCAGAGCCTACGTTTTCCTTGACAGTACCAATAAATTGATCAGTTTTTGCATCAGTCTTTGAAGGAATTGGAGAGTTGGTCATTTTGTTTAAATTATAATATGATTAATATTTTTTTTCTGTCTGATTGAGAGAAATCAAGGCCCTTATATATACACCATTCTTTGATCTATGTAAGGAACGGCATATGATGTAATTAAGCATTGAATGCATTGTTGTTACACAGCACATCGTCATTATGATTATATCTGCTTTAATTATGAAAATCTAAAATGTTCTATTAAGCCACTTTAAACATATTTTGTGGCGCGCCAAAACCTTTTATGATATAAACTTTGTTAATACGGTTAAACATATAATTTGATTTATAATAGTTTTAATAAAAAAATAACCAGTGGGCTCGTAGCATCTTTGTGGTCATAAACTGAGTTAATTAATGTAGCAGTTTTCGAAAATCTAAAGCGCAAAAAAAAAAAAAAAAAACAACATGTAATGCAACTGACACTGACGATTACTGAGTGAGCGGCTTTGATGGGTCAGTTTCTTATACACAATCTAACAAAGATACTTTCTGTCAAGTGTACCTTCTTTCAAAACTATTTTTATTGTATTAGTGCAATATCTTTACTGTCTGTGGTGAAATTAATCCCATTTACTGTAGTTAAATCATTTTCTGTCGTTTATTTCATTCATTACCATCGTATTGAACCAAATACTTATTTTCCTGTTATCAGTTGTTGACTGCCTGGTTACCCGTAGATAACTGAACAGAACACTGAGCATACTTTATTAGAAATAATTTATCATTATAAGGTTCTTTTTCTTTTGTTATCAAACCTTTCGTATCCAAATGTATTACAAAGAAATTATCTATTCTAAAATCCAAAATGTCATATATCAAAGAAATTCCGAAACTAGTAAGTAGTGATAGCAAAGCAAATGAAAATGGTGTATATTCTAAGTACCGAATTGATAGTTCCCACATGTGTAGATTGTGGTTTAGTTAGTCATTATAATAAAAACTACTATAAATGCAGTAAATATAATCCAGATACCGTTGATTCCGGTAAGCTTGTATGATATAATTATTTTGTCTGTACAACATGTAAAACAATGTGGCAGCGAGATGTAAACGCATCCAAGAATATGATGTTCATTGCCTCCTCCATTTGAAATCAAGATGATCGTCCTACTGCTTTCAAGAGAATTTAGATTTAGTTAATATATATTTTATATCGCCATAATGTACATGGTTTGGCTTTCTGCTATTGGAAAGACTTTAGATTATTACAGGTAAGTTCATTTGGATTCACTCTTTGAAATACTTGAGACTAATTCAATCTTTTTTGATTTCCCTTCTCACTATCTCTAAATCTCATCCTCATTTTATCTCAATTTTACCCTCATTTTATGCAAATATCATTTTCATTATATCTAAATTTTGTTCTCATTACATCCAAACTTTATCCTCATTACATTCCAATTTTATTCTCATTTCATTCCAAATTTTGCTTATTTTGTCTGTAAGTAATGTAGATGAACCATTATATAAAAATAAAAAAGCTCCTATTAGTTAATGACGTACGCTATATTCACATGCGTTGTTTCCTGGAATCTATTCGTCATTGTATTCAAAAAGCTCGTTATATCATTATGCATTTAGCATAGTTAAGATTAAATCATTTTTAACGCGGCAATATAGACCTTGGCAAATAAACGATTCAAATACAACTCATGGTGGTCCAAGTCTCTGTAAATATAAGATTTTACTGATGGATATAAGCGAATGTAATTATTCAGTAGTCATCAATGCTATACGCAATAAAATTCTATGATTTAAGAAAAAAAGTTACAAGATTAAATTAAAACATCATGAAAGCAACATAGCGTTTGTATCACAGTTTTATTGTCAAAATTCTCTGCAGTATTTTAACATTTTCATAGAAATTTAACGGCATATTGCTCAATAATGGTGTCTCCAATTCCTCCTGCCTTTATTTACCTTTAAATTTTTTGATGTAGAAACAAACACAGCTTGTTTAAAGTGTTATAAGTTTGCAAGTTGCGAAAATAGCATAGCAAATCAGTCAGGTTAAAGGCTGCCTTCTTAATTGATCTGTAGTTTTATCAGCCACAAGTCTGTTTAAAAAGATAAACCCATAATTTGTAGGAATGCTTGGACACTACAAAATAAATATGAATTGGTAGCATTATGCTGTCTACTCCTGAGGTCATTTTAAACCTCACGAAAGACTCAAAAATATGTACATTTCGCTACTTTTTACTTGAAACTGGTCTCACATTTGTTTCTTGCTCATCCTTTTTTTTTTCTTTTTTTTTTTTTTTTTTACTAAACATCACCAAGAAAAACTATGTGGCGATGTACCTGAGATGTTTAGCTTTAATTCAAAAACATATTTTTGGAAATATCCTGTCTTTAGAAGTCGGTATAACTTTAGTGCTACTGCTACTAATGTTCCAAATTTTTACAAGTATTTCGGGCTACTATAAATTAAAACATGATACTCTGCGGTGCTTGTTTCGTGAAATAACTTGTTGTTTGATGGATTATCCTTGCAGTAATATATTGATCCCGGGACAAAACCAGATATATTAAGTGTTGTTTTATGTATATATTGTTGAACTACTTGCTTGATATAAAATCTCAGCGATAAAATGACAATTAAGTAAAAGTCCAAAATATTTTTAACGTAAGAAAGCTCGATTTATTAAAGATTTGTATATTATAATTGTATATAAAGAAACGATAATGTATTGTTTCAATTTCCGTTCAGGTACAAAATACTTGACTTTTCATTGGCTCAAAAATTCAGGTACCAAAATTATCATTCAGCATCACAAAATTAAATTACCATCGTAACAAACAGCCCTTGGTGGTTAGGCTGAATGTTTAAGACGTGTGCTTCCCAAGCGCAAGGTCTCCTGTTCAAATCCTGGTGTCAGCAAGTTTGTTTGATAATGTTATGTAGTACTGTATTTCCTGTTTAGTATCATCGTCGCTAACCTACAACTTTTCGTATGGCATTTCTTCGCATACCTATTTGGCTCTGGGTGCAGTACTTTATTAGTAGATTTCTTTCCCCACTTTCATAATTTCACTATATCGTGACCTTATTTATGATAGGCCCGCTTGTGGAGACCTCTCAATCTCTTGACTTTTGTCTACGTTGTGTTTCATGTAGCGTTATTGTATATTAAGTCTTCACATTAAGTAACAATAAAAAAAGTATATCCACTACGTTCTACCTTAAAAAAAAACTACTATAAATTAAAAACTTTGAGTCTTCATATTTCCACAGTACGTTGAGCTATACTTACAGTTTTCAGTAATAAAAATTACTTGTTTTGAAGTAGTTTATAACATATTTAAGCTTAAAAAAAGACTCAAAATTTTTTCTTTTATTTCTTTTTCTGACCTTTTTGTAGCAGATTTCAAAATATCTGTCATATTGAGCATCAATTTTATTGCATCCTTGTTATTGAGCTCTGTCGGATGCAACATATTTCTTTTCAAAATATTAGCTTTCGTTGGAAATATTCCCAGAATGTGTACAAAAGAATATCCTTGTCTTTATATCAAAAACAGACAGGTATATACACATCATCCCAAATTCTAAATTTTTAAAAAAAAATTACAAAAATCACGTTTTCTTTACGCAAAATGTAACTAAAAAATTTAGCAATGGTGAGATTGATAGATACAGTTATGATTCAATTTAATGGGAGTCCACTAAATTACAAAACCTAAAGATATCACTGAACAAAATGTTATTGAACCAATAATAAGTTGGGTTGATTTCTTACGTAATTACTAAAAAACATAAGAAAATAACCAAATTTACTAGTTATTTTGCTTCTAAAATCCAACATTTTACAATTTTATGCAATTCTCAACTTCTTTCAATATTTATGCATTATTTTGAATTAAGTTTTCAAATTACATCCAATTGATACTCCGTTTTACTTTTTATAGTATAAAAATTGATTCAAATATAGCAGAAAACTCGATTTAACGGACGCTTTTTCATTTTCTACCATGTCCACTATATATCTTATTATATCACCATTTTTCCCCAAATTAAATAATATAAAACTCTCTCAATTTCCTTTTAATAAACGATATTTCTTTACTTAATTAAATTTCTATCTTTTATTCAGTAATTATATTCTGATAGATTAACCCTCATCCAACTTAGGTAGTTTTGAAGAGTTTTGAACTTTTTTTACAGAAAAATATATTATAAATAGTATCAAACGGCTTATATCAAAGAAGGCTACAATCCATAATTAATATGCTACACCTTATTACTATGTGATTTGTTACATAAATTTGAAAACCTCTGCTTTTCTTCTTTAGGATTTTTGCATTTCACAGATTAAAATATTAGACTATCGCACTGTGAGAATTTTGCTTAGCTGTTCTGCAATTACATTAGTAACGTTGAAAAATCATATTCCTTGCATTACTATTAATATTTAGACTAAAAAAGTGGAAAACTTCTGTAGGCTGCTTATCAATTATTAAGAAATCTTGTCCTCATTTCTTTTTCAGTTCACCCATACTAAACCCTTCTGTTTATTAATCAATGCCTCTTCCAGCATTGGTTTCAACTTTACGTTATTATTCTATTTCGAATCCTTTTTTTTTTATCAATACATAATACATACAAACTTTTAAGACTTATACAGTGCTACATTTTGTTAAATAAAATTATTTGCATTTATATATGTTACACACATACTGACATATATGATATGTATGCATTTATAGCCTTGGTAAATCTCATTTGTTTATTGAAATATGCCATAGTTTATCTTTTATGTAAAAATGGGTAAGTCCTCATATGATAATTTAAATATGCAATCTTGATAAGAGATCTAAAGTATCAAGTTCAGCTACATGCACAGCAAATGTAAAAATCGAGATACGATGTATGCATGCATGCATGCTGAATGTATGAATTGATTTAAATAGAATTTTGAAAGGGGAAAATGAAGTGATATCAGTGCTCAAAAAGTCTAAATATACTTGAAAGAAAGAAAATATGATAGAAAGTGATGTTTATATGTATAAAAACAGATAATAGAGAAGAAGGTATATAATATGTTACATTTAGGCTGATAAGGGAATACGATGTGGATTAGGTAATAAATCTAGAATGGGCTTCAATAAGGCTGGTTGGCCAAACATTTGTACAAATAATAAACCGATAGCAACTAAAAATAAGATAAGTATACATAGACTAATGATTAAATGACAAGCATACGTACGAATAAGGACAGGTAACCAAAATAAATATAATCGACGATCAATCTTTTGTTGAACAAGGCCTAAACCATCTGATTCCATATTTGGTGTAAGTTTATTAGTACAAGGTAAGCCATGATCATCGACGGAGGTGTTACTAAGGGAATGGAATCTATGCATCATGTGGCTTTTCACACTGCTATTTCTTCTTGAGAGAGGTTTACGCTTAATATGAGTATTTGTGGTATACAAATCAAGTAAATCAATAATATCTGAAGACCCATTGCCACATGATTTCAACCATGTAGCACCTAAATAGGTAGGGTTTGCACCCGCATGTAACAAGATTCGGATAATTTCCATTGATTTCATTTGGCAAGCAAAATGAAGAGCTGTCATTTCATTCTTATCTTGGGTATTCAATAACTTTTGTTTATCTTCTATGGTACGATGTGTATAACAAGATATGATAGCTTTAACTAGGGATTCATTATCAAGTAAAACTGAAAGATGAAGCAATGTTTGTCCACTTGAATTGACTATTGTCAAATCGGGTTGATCTGCATGTTCAATAGCATCTAAAACTAATTGTTGTTGACTATGTTGTTGCTGTTGTTGCTGTTGAGTTGGTTCACCACCTTGGACAATCTGCATCGCAACATGCTTAGCGTCATGTAATTTACCCGTCATTTTAAGACCAACTACCTGAAGAGCTAATTCTAATAAGGCTTGATCACTAGCATCATAATAAGTAAATATAGCTACATCTTGACCTTCCAAAACCAATGGATGTTCTTTAAAAGAAACTACTACAGGCCCTGTATGTGTAGCAGGAGGTAAAACACATACTATAGTATTAGGATTCCAATAAGCAGTTGTAGCAACGTGTTCACCAAATAAGCAAGTGAGGCCTCGGTAGAATCCGGAACCTAATAAGGTCACTTCAACACCACCATATGTTGGACCTTGTGCAGGCACCAGTCTTTCTAATTGAGGAACTAATACAACGTTATTGAAATCATCTAAAATGGAAGTAATGGTATGATCATCGGTAGAAGTGTAACCCAATGTTGTTCTTCGGCGACGATTGAATGGCCATGCTTCTTCTGTTATTTCTTCTTCTTCTTCTTCTCCTAATGGGGAATTTTGTTGTTCCATTGGAGTAACGATGCTTAATGGAAGTGGAGGTGGAGGAAAAAAGTCTGAAAAAATATTACTGCTACTACTGCTATTACTATTAGTCATAACACTTATATTGGAACTAATAAATTCTAAACTTGTAGGTGTAGTAGACTCAATAACATCGTCTGTTATATCTGTGATTGGCTGAAGAGGATCAATTGAAATGGAATTTTTGCGAGATGGAGCAGGAGTATCAGGACGAGATATATTAATTTGATCGTCTTCTTGTCTTGATCTCTTTCGGGTTGTTTTTTGTTTAGAGCTTTTATGGTCATCTGTTATCATGATTGGTGGGGAAATGCCATTTGCAATAATTTCATCTTTATTATTCTTCATGGTAAAACATATTCTATTGGAGGGAAAGGATTCAGTAATAATTATTGAATATCACATTATAATGCAAATTTACCTAAAACCAACTTTTTCATTATGATGGCGACAATAACAAGTTATACGAGTAGGTAAAATGGCATCTCCAGAAGAGAAATTAATCATTGGACTACAATTGAATAGTAAAATACGATTTCTTTCAGATTCAATATCTTCAGGTAAAATTTCAGATTTCTGTTTTCCATCTTTTGTTCTTTCAGCTCTTTTTCTCTATATTTACAATATAATATTAAATACAAATTGGAATTATAAATATAAATATATTAAACTCACTTCACGTCGTACACAACCAACACACATCCGAATCGGTTGATCCGTGTTACTTGCACAAACTACTTGAGCTTCTAAACGCAATATTTTGGATTCGTCCGATACCATAGTTGCTACAGAACCATCCAATGATTTTTGTTGTTGTTGCTGTTGTTGTTGGTTTTTACGTAATCTTGATCTTGCCAACATGGATTCACTAAGACGAATATAAGACCAATCCTGTACCTTTTTTTCATTTCCTGTCATTAGTTGGATACAAAGCTTGATTTGAGTTTCAACACGAGATTTAGCTCCCGTATTTGGTACGCCGAGAATTCGAATTTGTAGTTGATTACTATTCAAATTGTTGAGTTACCAAAACGTGCAATCACTTATTTGTTTTTTTTTTTTTTTTTTTTTTTTTTTTTTTTTTTTTTTTTTTTACCTTTGCATGGAAGAGGGCATGGTGCTAGTTACACTAAAGCAAGAATGAAAATGTTAAGAATTTCAACAATCATGACAACAAAAAAAAAGGGAAAAAAGTATGTTACATTTCATTATTGTATGATAAATAGTTTAAAAGAAAGTCATCTGGTACTGCTGCATTTTCTGTCTAAAGAGATATAATTTGAGGGGTAAATTTCTTGATTTTTTTTTTTTTTTTTTTTGTAAAATAAAATTTACATTAAATGTTATGTCTTCATAATGTGAAATTGGTGGTGAACTTGTGTCTGTTGTCGATGAAGAGTCTTGATTTGGTGAATATGGTGAATATAATGACTCAAATCCGGGATTCAAATCTTGAAACAAAGGTAAAAAGTTCACTTGAGGGTCAAGTAAATTTTCTAAATCTGCTTGGCTAAGTTTTCTTGTTGGCGAACAAGGTCTTTTAGGATTATTCACTGATGAATAGCTAGACATTTTTGATAAGGATTAAGGGCTGAAATGTAAGAAAGAAAACCAAGAAATAAAAGAGAGATTAAAATTATAGTGTTGTGTTTATAAAATAAACGGGTCACGACAGCTTGTTAGAGAATGCAATATGTTTTTGAGAGATTTTACCCGCTTTTTACTGCTTTGTATGTACGAGATTACAACAAGAAAAAAAAAAGAATATTTAATTAATTTCCTCTTTTTTATATACACATTAAACCGTATCAAGTGTGGGAAACTTGATTTATTATTGATTTCTTACAAGATAAAGCCCATTTCGTCAAAATAGACATTAGTATTATTTGTTGGTCTGTTCGCAATGTTGTACCAAATTTCAAAATTATTTTTTAATAAAAAAAAAAGCCTCTTTCTAAAGCTAATTGCAAACATGTTTCAATCAGCAAGTATTATTTATTTATAGTAAATACGTATTATTGGCATCTTTTATGAATTTTGCTCGGATGGTTTGATTGTAAAGTGAAAATTAAAAAAGTTGAGCCTACATATAATAAGGTTGTGCAGTAGTTTTTTTTATTATTATTATTTTTTTTTGCAGCCATCTTATATAATATTTGACTTATTTTCACATGCAAATGTCAAATTTAAAAATGAAAAATTATATAAATCATCAAATTAATTGTTATGTTTATTTCCTCTTTTTTTTTTCTTTTTTTTTTTCTTACCTATATCTCTTATTTAACTAAATCTCAAATCTACAATTTTTAAGGTGTGTGAGAAATATTATTACGCCTAGTCGCCGTTTAAATTTATTTCACGCACAATAAGAGAATCTCGCCCCTTCCCCTCTTACGTTATCGAATATTTAAAATAAAGAATGCTTATGTAAGAAGGAAAACTAGACGATGATGAAGAAAGATAAGAATATGTTCACACATTAAGGAATTTTAACCTTCCCTGCAAGCTTTTTATGTATTAAATTCTATTAATTTATGAAACAAGTAAGTTTTTTGATCATGCATCCTTTTTTTTTTTTTTGCAACATTAGGTGGCAATTAATTAACTTTCCCTTATCTGATAGTTTTACAATCAGGGAACAACATGAAAGACCTAAATTTGGTCTTTGTTTATATAAATGTTATCCTATCTAAATTTTCCGTTAACAAGAAAATTATTAAAAAGAGAAAAGAAAATTCTATTAGTTAATAAAGGGTTTGTTATTGTTGCAAAGAAAAAAATCAAAAAAAAAAAAAAAAAAAAAAAAATCAGCTGTTTATAGCAATAGCAATGCATAATTTATATATTATTAAGAAAAAGTGAATATTTTATTGGTATCATTTATATACTATATACATATATATATTATATACATTAAACATTTCGCATTTGTTTAATACGGTTATTATTATTATCATCATCACTATCGTCATTGTAATGAGATGATGGCAAGGGCCTTTTTCTACCATATACTAGAGGAGGAGTATCATTTACAGGAGTAGATGTAACAGATGCATTGGGTGAACTAGCACATGAAGAAGAAGAGGAAGAAAAAGAAGAAGAAGAGGTATATTGATGGAGATAATGATGACGAACTGTTGAATAATAGTGATTGATATCTTGTTTTTGTCTTGCAATAGCGATAAAACTCTTTTTTTGTATATGATCATGTAATAAAGAAACCCATTTGTCATAAAGTGGTTTACTTACATATAATTGATAATCAATGAGTTTCAAAAATACTATTTCTGTAGCATTAATTTCGGCAACGTGTAAGCTTGCAATCTTGGCCCAGGTTTTGTTACGGTAATTTTTATCATTCAAATATTTGGATGAAACCATAAGAGCTGCTAAAAACATACGTCTACCACAACAAACCATCTCGTTGTTAGAAAGAGGTTGTTGCAGTCGTTCGAAAATTAGCTTTTTTATACGAAAAATATAAAACAATGCTAACTGAAGCATTGAATAAGTTGCTCTAGATCTTTTTAATATTTCTCGAATAAAACGAGCCGTTGACATAACTTTTGTTGAGCGATTATTTGACCAAATGGAATCAATGATATCTGCTGAACAATCAATAAGTTTGTCGATCATAATTGATCGTTCTTGGCATGATGTGTCTGAAAATTGATGTTGCTTTTCAAAAAAGGCCTTATTGGCTGTAGCTAAAAGTGGTGGTAAATATATTCTTTTGGTATTGTTTTCATGAGTATGATTCGCTTTTAAACTGTATAAATTCGGGTCTGAGCATCGCCTATTATTATTGCTGGAAATAACTGGCATTGATATTATATGAAAATAAAATTAGCAAGAGAATAATGAAGGGAGAAAAAAAAAGAAAGAGAAATGAAGAAACATTTGAGTTTTTATATTGAGCAAAAAGGAAAAATCCCAGAGGATGTTCCTCAACAAAGCAGGGGGAAGATACACATACATAAACTTTAGAATAAATGATAATATAGGTAATTGTTTAAGCGTGATTTTATTTCGGAATTACATATAAACTACTGGTATAAATGAACAAGACCATATAATAATGTATGGAATAACACAAATGATAGCAATCCACCAACGGCTCCATTAAATACAACGTCTTTATATCCATTCATAAAATATTTACTACCGCCAGATGTACGCGATAATAACAATACTGATAATACAATCCAACAGAGTGCGTAAAATAAAAACCCGGATAGATTCGTAAGGCCAAGTATACCGGCTGCTGATCCTGCTATAGCTGCAAAACATGATCGAATATATTGTAATTGTCTTCCATTATGTTGAACGTGTGCTTGAACAAATTTATGCGCATCTTGAGGTGGGTTCATTTTTTTTTTTAAAAAAAAAACGTGTTGGTCGTACTGTGCTGTTATGGAACTTATTAAACGGGATAAGTTTCAAAAGTTTAAAAAGAGTGGTAAGATTTATTAATTGCCAATCTTGTTCTTTCCCTCCCATTTTAGTCACGTCACTTGAGTCTATAAGTTTTAACTCGGTACTATTCTTTACTATTGAAGGACCCAATCAAATGAAACAAAACATAAGGTGATGTTTTATGATTTAATCATGTTATTTAATATATTTTATTTATAAGGTTACGGTATCACTACAAAAAGGTAACAAAAGTATGCATTTTGTTGGCAAAAAAAAAAGGAAAAAAATTGCTACAGATTATTTTGATGTTTTTATTATTATTATTACTATTATTATTATTATTATTATTATTATTATTATTATTATAAAAAGTTTGATTTCTCTCTTCTCGCTAATGCGCCCAATAGGTCATTCTCGTCATGCTCATCCTCACTTGAATCCGTCATTGTATTTGGTTTATAATAATAATTATACGTATTGGGTTTATCAAGTCTTTCTTGATGATGTGGTTTAACTCTTTCGTCAATTAAAATTGCCACTCGTTCTTGTGATACAGTCAATTGATTTACCACTTCTTCCTCGTCGGAATCATCATCATCATCATCGAACATTTTAAAAACATTGGATTGTTGTGGTGCTTGTTGTTGATTTGATCTATCATCGAACGTCAAATTTTCTAAATTGTCGGATATTGAATTAATTTCCTGATCTACATCAACTGCCATGGCAACTGATTTTTGTTCCTGAATTATTGAATGATGTTGCTGTTGTTGTTGTTCAATATTATCCAATTCTTCATCAGAATCATCATCGTCGTCCGGAAACATTTGAAATCTACCTTGATTTGCTGCTGTTGAAGTTGGAGGTGTTGACCTACTAGATATTTCGGTTATAACTGTAGTATCATTTTCATAATTTTGAATGGAATTCTTTTCTTGTTCTATTTTACTATAATTTTTTGGTATATCATCATCATCATCTACATCATCACCAGCAAATATATCAAATATTCCACCTTGTTGTTGTTGTTGCTGTTGTTGTTGTTGTTGTTGTTGTTGTTGTTGTTGTTCTTGTTGTTGTTGTTGTTCTTGTTGTTGCTGTTGTTGTTTAGGGGTCATTACTACAGCAGGAGAAACCTGCTGCTGTTGATCCTCTTTCTGAGAACTAATACTTTCGGTATCATTTTGATTAGAGCTTTTTTTACTGCTATACAATCGTAATGTAGAAAACACGCCTTTCTTTTTCTTTTTTTCTTCACTAGATGTAGTTGATACACTACCAGTCGAAGATTTTCTAAACATATTTCCCATAATTTTACTTTTTCTATTAGTTGTATTTGTTTGGGATACATTTGTGGATGTCGAAATAGATGCCGTATCCGACATTTCCGTTGCTGTTTCATTGGATGAGACTACATCGAATAATTGCCGTTGTTGCTGCTGGGCTTGTGGTGGTGAATTTTGTTGTTGCTGTGTAAATATGCTAGAGATTGATGTATATGTGGATCGAGGAGATGACATAGGGGAAGCAATAGGCGATACGGATCTATTAGTTAACGTGGGTGAGGCATTGTCTGTTAATGTAGGTGAAGCATTGTTGGTAAATGTAGGCAAGCTATTATTGGCCAATGTAGGTGAAGAATTATTATCAGGTGTTGATAATGTACCAACTACAAATGGTAAATCTACTGTCATAAATTGTGATTTTGTTCCTTCGGATGTTGTATATACTCCTTCTTGAGCAAACACTTGAACTCTTATAAAATAAGAAACTGATAATAATTGACTTTGCTCTAATGATATAGTTGGCATTGTGCCTCTAGGAATAGGTAATCCAACCCTCACTGTTTGGACTTTTTGATTATTTTGTGTACTATTATCTGAGGTAATATTGAGATCAGTCACTACTCTGTGCACTTTTTCTCCTTGTGAGGTATACGCTCTATATTCAAATTTAGACATAATATCTCTTTGTGCCATAAAGATTTTATAAATTTACCTTCCATTCGCTAGTACATGATTTACTCGAAATAATGATATTGATATACCTTGTCTTCTTGTAAATTCCATATTGTTCCAAATGGAGATTGATACTGGTATAGCAATTCCTGGCTGAGACCCTCTGCAAGGTAAGGTGACCCTCATGGCTGATGTAAATTCCTTTTCTTCTGCAAACAATGATACCATAAATACTTGTTCTGCTCTTTGAGGTGTTGTCATCTCAGGTGTACGAGTGTAGATTGATTCAAATACTGGTACAGTCTTTTGTGTAAAAAAGACAGGTTTCTCATTATCGCTGTTTTGTTGATCATCAATAAATGCTTCTAATAAATAAATAATTTTATTTGGAGAGATGCCTGTCTCTGTACAACTGGGCAAAGGTCGATCATTGGGAACGCCCACCTTGAATGTTAAGCCTAATGTTTTGTTTTTTTGTAATTCTACTTTTGGTTCCTGATTATCTTGATGAACTAAAACCAGATTAGTAATATAAAATGGTACATTGTTAGATCCTTTAGATGCTTTTGTAGGCGATTTGGTTAATTTTGGTCCGAGTTTCCAGCACTCATCAAAATAAATTCGAGTATCTTTATTGGATTGAATAGGTTGAACCTGAATACGGCCTGTCCAGGCCAAACGAAAATTGCGAAGGCTGTAATTCTGGTTGGCCGTAAGGAAAATTTTGCCTTCTATTTGATCCCCAGGATAGTATTTTAATTGTTTATCATCAAATACAATTTCTAGTTTAATGTCAAGTGGTGGTGCCATCTCTTTCCCGTTTATTAACAAAAGGGAGAAAAACTAAAAAGATAAATAAACGAGAATAAAAGAAAAATCATTAGTGTGTGTACCATACACACAAACACATAAGCTGGGCTTAGCCCTAGTGGTGTAGTACATGATAAACAGTTGATTCTTTTTAACAGGCGAAATTTTAGAGAATTTCTGCAAGCAATTTAAAAGTTATTAACATGTATTGCTGACAAGAAAAATGATGCTTAGGCATGTCAAATTTAGCATTAAATTTTTTTTTTATTAAAATGTAAGGTTTATTTCCTGGAATGGGCTACTTTATGTAAGCATATGCTTCAAAAAAAAAATTGGGTTTTACTTAATATTGTAATAACTACTCTTATAATTACGATTTTGAGAATACATTATTTATATTCATACAGTACTCTCTTTGTATAAAAAATGCAAGCCCCTTACATCCTTCTTTCCTTTTGTCCAGCATGAAACAATGACTAACACTACACATATGCACATATTCCCTTTTTGGAAATTGACCATCACATGAATGAATTATATTTTTACTGGGAATCATCAATTTACTTTTTTATTCTAAAAAAGTTGGTAGTGGTTTGAGATCAGGCTTCAAGAATGTATGTTTAGCATTTTCTGTGTATAATTTATCCGGTGAATAATATGCTTCAATGGTTTTTGAATCTAATAATTGAGGAAAATGTTCTACTAAAGCAAAAAAATCGCTGGCATCATCACCTTTAAATGATTTGACTGCAGCAGAAACTAATGCAATATAAAACGATGTTATAGTTTCATGATAATCTCGACTTTTGATAGGATTTTTTTTAAAATGTGTTCTAATCTTTTCTTTAATCACTGGTTCTGCTGCATCTGGCCCTAATTCTCGAATATAGTTCCAAGCCATTCGTAAATGAGCTCTATGCATCCATTTAGTGGTTGACAAATCATTGTCTGCAAATGCTTTCATAAACACCTGATCTCCCACACTTCTATAACATCTGTCATAATATAATAATGGTTTTGCTTCTTCTCTTATTCCATGTTCTCCTCCAACTCCTTCCTCTACTTTTAAAACTTTGGTAATCCATAATTCATGATCTCCCAATTGAACAACCTTGTAAACCTCACAATGCATTGCTCCTAGAGTTCCCATTAATACAGGCAATCCTGTGATTGGGTCATCAAAAAATGGAATATCTTTAAATTGATCTGCATTGGGTGATGAAAAAGCGATAGATTGTTGAACTTGTTCATGCGCCAACATATTCAATACCATATTTCCCGATGAATGTAACAAATCAGACGCTCGTGAGGGTTTTTGTACACAAAATGAAACCAAAGGTTCTGGTTTAAGACATACTGAGGTAAAAGAAGCTACTGTAATTCCACGTCGATGATTGCGATCTTCCGGTTTTGATGTGGTAACCACGACAACTGGTTGGGGTACTTTACGCATAATACCCCGGACGTTTTCAATTACATTGTTTGTTGTATTTACTGTAGAGAATAGTTTGACATGCTGGCAAGGTTTAATTGATTTTGTTATAGTGAAGGCCAGCCCGAGTAAAGACATGATACAACACTGAAAAAATTGAAGTGTAGGGGATACAGTTTTTCATAGCATATGTACAGCCACATGGATATTGATTAAGTGACCATGTTTTTAATATTATAAGCAATAATGACGTCGAGTAACTACTATAATACCAAGGTAACTGCATAAAATGATATTAGATGGCATATAATTGCATTAAATCGAACATAGAATGATATACATCAAGAAACTGATGAATTTTTATTGATATTGTTGCAATAGTAACTAAAATTTTGTAAGAATCTGATAAGAATAATTGTGGGAAATTCACAAATCTCTCTTCATTAGGAAAATGCATAATCTAAAACTGGAAAAAGATTCAAGGAGGGAGGCTACAAAGGAATTATCAGATGAAATAAAACACATTTTTCACATATTCTTTTCTTTATAAATTCGTTGTTTCTTGCTTTACTAAACACAATGGCATTCTCTTATCTAAAGGACGGAAAACCCTTAGAGGGAGTTACAGCAGCTTCAATAAACTTTATTATTAATGAATCAAACTTTTCATATTCATCAGAATTATCATTATCCGCTTGCTCTTCTCTGAATGATAGTCAGGAGCAGCACCAACTGATTTTTCGAAGGTTAGGCATCTCTTCACAGGATTTTGCACGCCATATTTTGAAAGCCATAAATGATCACCATATCTGGTTTACACTAGATGCCTCTCGCAACCAGATTACATCTATACCCTCTACGTTACAATGTTTTGCCAATTTAACTCGATTAAACCTTTCTTGTAATAATATATCCGTCATACCAAAGGCCATTCTTGGCTTGGATAAACTGCAGCAACTGTATTTGTCGGAAAACCAAATTGATTACATTCCTGAAGCAATGCCAATCTGTTTGACGGAGCTAATCGTATTAAATTTAGACAGTAATCGCATTAAAGTACTTCCAGAAAGCATTGGACAATGGAAAAAGTTACGCGAATTTCGGCTAGGCTCGGAATATGGAGGAAATCTTATTGAAATTATACCAAACTCAGTATCTGATATGCAGGCATTAGTGGAACTAGATCTTTCCTTTAATGATTTACAAACTACTGGCACATTTCAGGGTTTGCAAAAGCTTAAATACCTTAATCTAAGTCATAACTGCATAAAATATATGCCAATGCTTACCGATTGCTTTCAGTTAACTACCTTGGATTTATCGGATAATTTATTACAAACAATACCATATGCAACTGCAAATTGCCTGTTACGATTGATGCTAAACTACCAACTGCAACTACTGAATTTGAGTGATAACAGATTAGATATTATACCAACAGAGTTATTAGATCAAACACGGACCCAGATAATCATTCAGGGAAATCCATTGACCTCTTATCGACAAGAAATAGCGGAGGACGTGGAGGAAGAACAAGATGACAATGCTGATGAAGAGCCACAAGACATAAATTTACAGGAAAACAATACACAATTAAATCACACCGTTAGAAGCATAATGCATACCGCTATACCTATGATGGATTATCATCGACACATTGAAGAAATATTCTCAATGGAAGAGGAAAACGCTGGGACACATAATATTCAAACTGAGGAAGATAATGATTTAAAGGAAGATGGCAATCAGGCACCTTATTTATTGCATTCACTGCGAGAAATTGCTTTACGAGCAATTGTTTTAGAAGGTGATCAGTTACTGCTATCGGAGATGCCCGAACATTTAGCAGAGGATATTCAAGAAAATTTACAACTCTGTTTTCAGTGCCATTCCCCTTTCTTACACGAATGGGTGAGTACAGCTCAATTACGAACCTATCAAGCACATCGATCTGTAGCGAGACAAATTCGTTTTTGTGGGACAGTATGTTGGTTAGTTTATAGAGAAATGTTACAGCAAGAGGCATTAGCAGCACAAAGCGAAGTTCATTTAAGACAACAACAAGAAGATGCACTCGCGTATATCGCACAACATAGAAATGTACTAGAGCCTGACTCTTTTGAGTGGGTTATGGCTGCAAGTTTAGCAGCAACAGCACAAGAAGAACATGCTGATTTATTAGCAAATGTAGTGATGATGATGTGATAATAAAACCACCTATGTAACCTTTTTCCCTTTCCTCTTTTTCTTCTTTTTCTTTTTGACATGGAACATCAGTAGCTCAACATGACCAAAATAATTACTATTGCTGTTAATTTCAACAGGAATATTTTTCAGACACAAGCTGTAAAGTAAATTTGACCTTGTCCTCTAAATTCTTTACAATCGTTTCGGGTGCAACATATTCATCATTTTTTGTAGCATGATCACGGAAATAATCGACACTGTAAACGTGATTTACTTCAATTTTGTCAATTTCATCAAACAAAACATCCAGTTCTTTAGCAGCTTCCTCATTTTTGAGCATCTGTCTATAATAAATAATTTGACAGCTATATGAAAAACATGTTAACAATTGGCGTTCTAATGTATTTCCTCGTCTAATAATTTTACCTCACCATGCCACGAAGTTTTCCTAGAGCTTTTCCAATAGCAAGCCCTTCAGAATAACCTTTATCAAATCCTCTTTGCATATTGACTTCTTTTCCTTCAACAATGCCTTCTTTATAGCCAGTCTAACATTACATGTCATATTTAAATACATATCAACCAGTCAGTTTTCCTTGAGACTTACATTGCCATGATCTTCTTGCAAACGCTCCCATTCCTTTTCTGCAAGATTTCTTTCGTATTCAACTTGTTCTTCGTTATCACTATCAGCCCAAATATCGTCCTCGACGTCAGAATGTGCCATTATTGGGGTTTTTTTTTTCAATTAAAAAGAAAATGTTGTATTAATAATGCAGTTTATAAAAATTTTATATGCTCACGTCTATTTCAAGCTCAGAAAAGTCGTCCTTTTGTTACTGATTGCAAATAAAAGCAAACAGAAATGATGATTCAAGGTAATAATAATTCCAATATTCGGATTATTGACAGAGGCTACATCTTTTAGTCGCACACCAATGAACATTGCTTCCTAGTTTTTAACTGATTTTTCACAAAGAAGTGGCCGGCAGTACCTACCATTTGTAGTAGTTAAAAGCTGGTAGTATAAGTGCTAAACTACGCGTTTTTTCTGATAATATCATTAATAGTGTACATCTACGGTTGTTACAACAAGTATATAGTCTATAAGGTAAAAGCAAAATAGAATATTGAGAAAATATGACTGATTTTGAAAGCTGTCAATCTTCGAACTGGAGCGTGCTCACTTTCTATAACTAGCCTCATACTAAACGCTTTTTAGAATATACCACAGACAGTGCAAAATAAGCATAAATTGATGGTACTATGTTATCGGTTCCTATATTTATTCTGTGTCTGGTAAAAGTCTCAAAATCACGTAAAAATCGCTGCTTCCTCCTTGAAAGCCTGCCTCGCTTTTCATCCCTGCTGTACTTTTTTTTTCACAACTAAACAATGCCAAGAAAAAATTATGAGCCTATGTAGTACCTAAAATGATCAACTTTAATTCCCAAGTTCAGTATCCAAAAATATCCTTTTTCCAGTAACAGATATAACTTTTTTTAGTATTAAAGTTTCAAGTTTTTACACCTACTTCACTACTAAAAGGTAAAAAACTTAAGCCTTTATATCTCTGCAAGCAATTAAGTTATACTAACACCACTTTCCAACAGTGAAACTTACTTGTTTTGTAGTGCGCTATAATATATTAAAACATAAAAAAATTTGGGTACTTTTTTTTCTCTCCTTTTTCGACATTTTTTGAAATGGATTTCAAAATATTCGTTAAATCGAGCAGCAGTTGTTTTTTATTTCTATTATAGATTTCAGTGAGTTCTATTAGGTGTATTTTAGTTTTTTTTTTAAAATATTCATTTTTCGTAGAGATATCCTCAAAAATGTGCAAAAAAAGAATATCCTCGGTTTTACTTCAAAAAAAGACCAGTATACCCTCGTTCCAAATCTGAATTTTTAAAAAAAAATGACAAAAATCTTGTTCTCTCTACGAAAAATGTAGCTAAAAAGTTCACCGATAGCAAGATTGTTTGGGCTCACTTGATTTGCATATTTTTCAGGAGATTACTTGCTTTGGCCAGCTTGATTAAATTTTTTTAGTAGTAGCTTTTTGCTTGGGGCTCGGTGAAAACAACGGCAGATTGCTTGCATATTTGCTATTTAAGTTTAAAATGTCTAACCGAAGCTTCTTACTTAATTGTACGACCGCTTGGGCTCGGCTTGCTTGTATTATTTTAAAATATTCAATGCTCGATAAATGCTCAATTAAATTACTCGAGTTCGCTTGCGTTTGGCTGTTTTGCAAACGCTGTATCCTGGTAACTAATGCAAGTTTTTATACAACTTAGATATGTTTGTATTTGCTACAGTGACTCACAAAACTGTCCCAATGTTTTGCACTTTTGGCTTTTTCGCCGATTATCGAAGTAAAATTGCGTGAGACATGTACTTAAAAATCTTACAGTTAGAAAGACAGACATCTTTTATGTCTAAAAAGTACTTACTTCTATAAGAAACCCTACCAATCACAGACAGTGCTGTCACCTAAAGTCAATTAATACATTGGGACAGTTTTGATGCCTGTTTTCAAAAAAAAAAAAAAAATTTCTTAATACTTGGTCCAATAACCCTTTTTCCTAAGACACATTTTATTACAATTTGGCATACTCTCTATAATCTTTTGGACTTCTTCCGTAATAATTGTCTCATACTAAATCTCCTTTACACGCTCCTGTAACTTCAAAATGCCATTACAGGCTGTCTCGTATTCATTGAGTTGTTTTTCAACAAAACCTACATGTTTTCAATTGGATTAAGATTTGATGATTGAGGAAGCCACTTTATAACTCCATACACTTACTCACTGAGATATTTCCCAACCGAGTTGGATGTGTGCATGGAGTCATTGTCATATTGAAAAATTATCTGATCTTGGCGGAAGCCCAATTTCTTGCATACATCCTTCAAGGTAAGCTCCAATTCGACTTTTAAGATATTCTTGTACAACGTCTGTTTTATATTGCTATCAATCTTGCAAAACCAATCAACCCTGACATTCGTAATGGCACTCTAAAGCATGAAACTGCCACCACTATTTTTTGTCTTGAACTCAACCTAATGAGATTGAAGATCGTCACCTGACCTAATCCATTCCCAGCAGCAGCCTTCCGAGACAAAACAATTGATTTTGATATTGTCTGATTAAATGACATGTTTCCCATTCTCAATTGTGTAATCCTTGCACTCATGACTTAATTCAAGAAGCTTGCGTACATCTTGATATGATATAAAATTATGTGTAGACTTGACAACAGCCTTTAACCCGGCTCAATGAAGGTTTCTCTGTACAATTTGAGAACTGATTCTGATCCCAGCATTATCTATCAACATTTTGAAAACCTCCTTGGCACTCTTGGCACTGTCCTTTGTGATCTTACGCACCACATATCTTTCATCCGCACCTTGAATCAACCGAGAACGACCACCTTTGGATACCTTACAATCTCCGCAGTCCTCTTTTTTGAAGCTTTTTATAGTTGACTTACCTACATCAACTTTTTGAGCTACAAAACGTAATGAGTTATTATCTCTGAGCAAAGAAATTGCACAATTTTTCTGGTCACGTGATATTTCTTTCATACTAAATATTGGGTGGTAATCAAAAATGAAGCAATATATATTTAAAGTCCGGTTTTTTGGAGTATTTTGATTTTGCAGATGTATTTGCGTTTATTGATAGCCTCTCAGGAGCACAATCCAACTAGTGGTTCTGTTTTGGGTCATTTTGTAAATTTTGAAAACAGGCATCAAAACTGTCCCAATGTACTAATTGACTTTAGGTGACAGCACTGTCTGTGATTGATAGGGTTTCTTATAGAAGTAAGCACTTTTTAGACATAAAAGATGTCTGTCTTTCTAACTGTAAGATTTTTAAGTACATGTCTCACGCAATTTTACTTCGATAATTGGCGAAAAAGCCAAAAGTGCAAAACATTGGGACAGTTTTGTGAGTCACTGTACCTAGACATGATAAATTTATCTAACTATCAACTAAATATCTAATATTTACATATAAATATTTAAATAATAATAATAATAAAATAAGGTACTGTATGGTTTAAAGCATCAAATCCTGCAATACATACAATTTGTTTAGAACATAGACTGCGTCGGGTGCATTTAGATCATATAGCATCATCAATAGTAGAAGTTCTCAAATAAGTATTAGCTGGTTATAATCCTTAGAGTGAGAAGAATGAGGTTATAATGATGCATTGTACCTTTATTACAGTTAGTTATGTTACATGAAGGCTATGATGAAATCGTGTAGCACCAATGTGTTGGATGATCCAATCACGAATCTGTCCTTGAAATTCGAGTTGCGTTATTTAATTGAAAAGAAGATCTATTCTCTAAATTTAGTCAAGCATGAATACTATAGATACTTAGCTTGGTGCAATGTTATTACTGTCAAAACTGGTTTGGCCAATCTGTTATAGAATCTGTTACGGATTCCACATTTCCAAAAAAAAACTATAAATACCCTGTTTCATAATGCTTGTTAAAAAAGTTCATCATCTTTTTTGATACAAAATATACTCAATAAATATATCTAGTTTTAACTTTATTTTCTAGTATCTTTATTCTGTATATATAAACACAATTATTGTTGTATTCCACCAAGTATCATACCTTATCGCCTTCTATAACCAATCAATAGATTATACAATCCATTGATTACTATTTAGAATATGAAAGAACAAGTCTAGAATAGGATATAAGAAACGCCTATTTTATTATTTCTTAATCAATTAACCGAAAGGCTCGGACCATTCCAATCATGACACCATACTCTTTAACCTCGGCGGTTAATCATTCAAGTAGCTGTCAAGATATATCAAATCACAATCCAGGCACGACAAGCGCAGCATTGAAACAACGCAATTCACAAGCTCTACAATCACGGCTTAATTATGATTGATTAACATCAATCCATAAATTACTCTCAAACAGATCTAATAGTTCAATACCGCTCTTAATTGTATCTCAGGAACTCAACACTAAATCATTATAAAAGGCAATACTTTTATATCTAAATAAACCTTATCTTGTTTTTATTGTACTCTTTTTTAAATATATTATCGCAAATCCGATCTTATATGAAAATTATGCTGTTTTTAAGAGCTAAGGAAGCCAATAGGCATTACTATATATGAGCACATAAGGGCTTTGCACTATACCCGAGTGCAGTACTCAAACTTCAGCACATAGGCGGAATGAACAGATCTTAACCATATACAAGAAGTCAAATTTTACACCAGGAATCTCAGCCCATATGTGCTAATCATTTTGCCCATGAGCAGAAAGTTTTGGCCGTAGTGAAGTAAAAGCTACAACAATAATTATGCTAGATGCTAGACGAAGCATAAACATCTTTTTGTTCACCTATAGTGAGCCTAAAGTACTTACATAACAAAATACTTCGATAGCAAAAGCACCCAAATTGCTCGGCTTAATGTCCAAAAATACTATATAATTTGTAGATTTTGCATCATTAAAATATGTAAAAATAAAATTGATTATGGTAGATAGAGTATATTAAGGAATAACTTATTTTACACTTTTTTACAGCATTGCTCTAAAGGTTGTACCGAAAATCCCTTTAGACGTTTATATTTACTACATATTGAGCTCGAATTATGCGACCTAAATTATAAACTCCGTTTTTTGCGGATTGTATCTTAAAATACCGCGAAAATTACCACAAAATCTACTTTTTCGTTGATAACTTTTGCAGTTTAAAGCAATCTCAAAGTGTAATATTTCAAAACAGATATATAAAGGAGAAAAATAAATCTGGAAAAAATTCCAACTGAGCTCATATACTATTTACAAAGCTATTTTCGTTAAAAGCGTACAAAAACGCAACTTCAATGGACTGTAACTCGAGATAGCAACCGTTTAAGCACATAGTTTATAAGCCAAAAATAATTCTTTCATTTAGTTTTATTATATTTCACCATAAAATCTATTTCGAAAAATCATGAATTTTCCCCTTGTATACCCTCGTCTAAAATTTGACTTTTTCGAAGAAAGCAAGTAACTCTATGAAAAATAGCTCTAAAATGACAAATAATACCTCAAATAATTGGTATTTTTTTGCTGTATCTATTTGTAATGCTAAATTTAAATTTTTGTTATAAAAGTATTTTTATAATCACTAAAAACTGATTTTTATGTTTTTGCTTTTTTTACAAAAGTTTTGGTGATAAATGTTTTCAAAAATTATATCGTTAGATGCAAAATCAAATTTCATGTTGAGACTATTTAATAAAGCAAGCCAGGTTATTGTACACTTTTGATGTCAATTTCATATTTTTAAAATTTAGGATTTTTTTTATCAATTTTTTCATCATCAGAAAGTTTTTATTTTAAACCACCGTCACACATGAGATGTATGAAATTCAGAGAAATTTTGTCGAAATTGTTATTTTTTGCAATGTAATGGTATGTAGGGGATATTTAAATCAGAAAATATAGCAGTTACGAATGGAATAACTCATTTTAAAGCGAAACAAGATTAGTAAAACAGTTTTTCAATACCAATAATTGAATTTACAAGAGTTTCTTTTATATATTTTATAATGAAGATGGAATTACGTTTATTAACTTCAGGAAGGAAATTCCTTTAAACATCTCTCCATTTGCATTTTATATCATTTTAATCATTCAATATGTTGTATGACAACATGTCAACGGTAAATTTTATTCAACTCACACAATATTTTTTTTTTACCTCGTTCAAACATTAGATTAAATATAGATATACTACAATCATCCAAAAGGAAAATCAACATTTTTTCAGCTTATCAATGTGCATATTATAGTGTAATACAATTAGTTATGTTTTTTTACATAAATGAAAATGTCCTTATATGCTCATATGTCATATGTATGACAGCAGTCAACACTTTATAGCAATTACATACAGTATTATGCCAATCAATTTCAATATATTAAGCTATATTAATAGATGGTATTGCATCGAAAACAAAAACCATTTAATACGGTATCAGCATAATAGCTTAGTCTCAAATTTCATTTTCTGATAAGATGCATACATGTAGTATTTAAAGAAACACCAAAATTATTTTGATTATTTTGTCTAATACTTGAAAGCAAAACAACAAAAAGGATTGAAGCAGTTTTTCAGTTTTTCAGTTACTATTAAGAGAAGAAAATAGGGTTTTATTATTATCACCTGTAGAGTTACTAGCAAACACTAATATAAAGCATGTATGTTACTCAAATCTGGCTGAATTTCAGATGGATCAAAACAAACCCCTTAACAGCTTTTAGGTTATACTTGAAATGTTACTAAATAAATGTGTGTTGGTTGCATTATGGCGCTCGATTTTGAAAAAAAAAAAAAAAAAAAAAAAAAAAAAAACTTTGACTATGATTTACTAAATAAATCCAAATATAAAAATTAATTCGTATTGCTATACTTTCAATTTAGCAAATGATTACTCAAAATATATTGAATATCTTGAAATTTCCGGCCTTTCTCGACTCTCTTCATTGGTATTGGTTGATGAAACTTTAGAAAGTATTACGATTAAACATATATTTTTATTTAAATTAATAAAAAAATGGCCAGTAAGCACGTAGCGTCTTTGATGTGCTTTATTTGTCCTAGTCAGATCAAAAGTGAGAAAGGATCGAAAAAAATCCAATTGGGATAATTGGGAAAATTCAAAAGTAAAATGTACTAGGAGGATGATAATAAATATATCAAAAATTAGGATCTATTTGTGGAGAGTTGTTGGACAAAAGGGTTATCAGGATTCTGGGCAGGAACCGGGAGTTGGCTATGGGCCAGATAGTCCATCTCATGGATAACTTACTGGCATTCCAGGACGATTTCCAATTGAATTTTGGACAATTGTAGTTGTATATTGAGATAGTGCCCACTGGTTATTTTTATTAAAAATATTATAAATAAAATTATATGTTTAACCGTATATTGAGATAGAGCAAAAATGAAATCTAGACAAAGTGAGAATGCAAATTTGTACAAACTGTGAATAATATTCGAACTAATAACATGTTATTTCTAGATGATAATTGCTTAATTTAAACATTTATTTTTTATGAATGGGGTTCGTGCTCAAAATCATCAAAATTGAAAAAATACAGTGTAATACTACAGTATATAAAAAATGCAATACATATTGAAAAAGATAAAAATATGACAAGAGACAGTAATATAGTACAATTATTTTTAGTATAAACAAAGTAAATGATCATTTCTTTCTAGCCCTAAACAATTCTTTGAATACTCAATATCTATTGAGTATGACTTGTACTTTCAAACATTCGTATCATGGAGTAATGCAATTTACCATTTTTCTTTGTCAGTTCTGCTTATCTTACAAGCCAAAGATGGTGTAAATGTTTAAAACAGTATAGTATTGTATACTCTGTATATCTGGTCTGGAGATTGATGATTCTAAAGAAAATGATGTGAAGTTTATTTACAATATCACCGTATCAAACGCGGTTTTTTCTTCGGGACTTTAGTTTATTACAGGTAAGTTCATTTAGGTTAACTCTTTGAAATAATGCCTGATACTAATTTAATCTTGTTCAAATCCCCTTCTCATCATCTTTAAATCTCATTCTCATTTCATCCCAACTTTGTCCTCACTTTATCTAAATCTCAATTTCTATTATATCTAAATTTTATCCTCATTATATCCAAACTATATTCTCATTTCATCCCATATTTTACTAAGCATTAGAGCAATCCTCATGGGCCGTTGGTCCCTACCTACGCACACCGGTTGTTGAATTTAGATGTTATGGAAGACTTGATTCATAGCCCATATAAATAAAAGACTTTGAGCAGTTTATCGGCCTTACTCTATACAAAACAAAACAAAAAATCATTTTCATATTTAGTCAAAATGCATTGTATTCTATATAATATATATCAAAATAGCATGCTTCGTAAGGTTACTTTTAAACTTTATAAGAAGGATGAAGAAAAGATCTACACTACCGAATATAGCTAAGGAAGCAATATACACGGTTTGTAAGACAAAGAACGTACCAAATCATTATATATGTGTACTCAATTGGTAATACAGTAAATAAAATGAAATACCTACTCTGCACAACATTGAACGATGTATAGTGAAATACAACTTAAAAGATAGCTCTTTCATTCTCACAATATAACAAGGATTGGTATAGTGTTTGACGCTACGATTTGTCGTTTATAATATCCCAAGAAGCTTGTCCCAAGGCAATTTATTATACTCGTAAAATTCAAGCTTTGCTGAACTATCTGGAGCGGAAGCACAAAACAACTGAAAAGGAAGAAAATTTTTATTCATTTATAGAACCCTTACTCATTTTTACAATAGTCCTCTTACGCTCCTTCAATAACATTATTCATGATGAAAGTGAAAATCGCTATCTCTGAGCCTGCAGAAGTTACCGATCCTTTTATTACTGATTTAGCTTCATTCATTGCTAAGAGTAAACGTGCTTTAGTTGTTACAGGAGCAGGCATTTCTTGTAGCAGTGGTATTCCTGTATGTTTTTAAAAACCTAAAATTAATACACAAAATTAATTGATTTATTACATAGGATTTTCGTTCAGCAGATGGTTTATATAATATTGTAAAGCAACGCCATCCTGGAACTGTATTGCGTGGTAAAGAATTATTTGACGCGACTTTATTCCGTAATGAAAAGACTATCAAGTGCTTTTATACCTTCATGGCTGAACTTCGTTCACTTATTACCAGCGCCAATCCTACCGCCACACACGAATTTATTCAATCCATGACAAACAAAGGCCAATTATTAAGATGTTATACACAAAATATCGATTTTTTGGAAGAGGATTTGAATATCCCTGCTATTCAATTACATGGTACTATGAAGCAGGTACGTTGTACTTTGTGTAGTGCTACCTACGATTTTTCAGACGACTATGAATCTCAATTTCGTGCAGGTGATGCTCCTACCTGTCCTCAATGTGAAGATTTTGATGCTGAAAGAACTCGTCTTGGAAAACGTCAATTAGCAATGGGTACACTTCGTCCTGCTATTGTTTTATATAACGAAGAACATCCTAATGGTGAATCTATCGGTCAGCTGCAAGTGAATGATTTAAAAAAGAAACCCGATCTCATGATTGTAATGGGAACTTCTCTCAAAATTCCTGCCCTCAAAAAATTCATTAAGCAGGCCGCACGTATCATTCATTCAAAGCCTGGTGGTTGTGTTGTTTTTGTTAATAGAACATCTCCTACTAAAGAATGGGAAAAGATATTTGATTATGAAGTTCTCGGTGATTCTGATGAATGGGTTGAAATGACAAACAAAAAGTTATTAGATGAGAAATTGATGACTAGAACTGCTACTAAATTAAAACGAGTTGCTAAAGATCTTGCTGAAGAGGATGAAGAAGAGGAAAAGGAAAACAAAACTGTCAAGAGATTAGTTACAAAAGTTACAATCAAATCATCTAATTCAAAACGTGCACCACTTAAGCGACAATTATCCAAGACACAAACTACACTTCAAGATTTTACTGTGGCAAAACGACGCTGTGCAACTAAAACCGCAAAAGCTGTCTAGACGTTCACTTTATTTCTATAAAAGATATACATATTTATATATACGCTTCTTTGCAACTTAATATCTTATAATATATACTAAATTCGCTTTTTTATATCTATTTCGACATTCAATTTTATTTTATACATAGGATGGATAAGATAAATTATCCGTTAAATAAATCATTTTTTAAACAAAAATTTTCCTCAAAAACTTGTCTAATGATTGCATATCCAAATCAAAGTTTAAATACAAGGCAATGTCACAACAAGGACCTGATTTTTTTAAAAAGATTTCGGCTAAACCTGAAAGCTTAAAAAGGTATATCTGCTCATAGGAAAAGAGTAAGTGTATGTGTGTGTGTAGCCCCACCTGCCCTGTAGAATGCCGAGTGTTTTTTGATTATCTTTTTCTTCTTCTTCTTCTTTTTACTTTTTATATCTTTTTCTTGTATCGAGATAAACAAATGGCAGGTCTAAAATCAAAACAGAGACCTGGAGAAGGTGCACAGGAAAGAACACCTTCCAAGATATTTAGTTCTTGGTTTGCGGTCATTTTAAGTTCTTTATGTGGTATTGCTCTCGCTTTTCATTTTCATTATAAAGTACCTTTGCCCGCTAATCATCACGGTTTCAATTCTGATGGTGTATCAGATTTCTCAGAACATAACGCTATCAATATCATTTCACATCTAAGTGATAACATTGGTTACAGTAAGTCTTATTTGGAACGCGAAAGAGTGAAAGAATATTGTTGACAAATTTTGTAATTTAAAGGAATTGTGGGTACAATTGAAGAGAAACAATCTTATGATTACATTGAAGATATAATTACACAGTATAAAAAAGAATCCCAGGGCATTGTTGGATCTCCTAAATTTGATATTTGGGTACAGCAAGGTACTAGCTCACATCGTTTTGATATTATGGATAAAAGTAAGCTTGAGAAATATATTGATTGAAAAAATACTCAATGGCTTGCTTGTTTGACATTTAGTGGTTTTAAAGGCATATACTAATGTAACAAATATCATTGTTCGTTTATCCTGTCCAATTGACCCTCATGACCCTGAAAATAGAGCCTGTGAAGACGATGCTGTGCTTTTAAATGCTCATTTTGATACCACATTAGGTTCTCCTGGTGCAACAGATGATGGTTCAGGTGTTGCTGTGATGATGGATATTATTCGTGTATTAAGTAGACGTAATTGGGATGGATATAAGAATTCTATTGTGTTTCGTGAGTAGTATATATTTTAGAAATAATCATTTGATTAATAAATATTATAGTATTTAATGGTGCCGAGGAATCTTTGCAAGATGCTTCTCATGCATTTATTACTATGCATGATATAAAGGATTCGTAAGTATTTTGTTTCGGATTTAGGATATAAATGTTGTATTTAACAATGATTATTTCTAATAGTATTCGATCTGTTGTTAACATTGATGCTTGTGGAACTACTGGCCGTGAAATCTTGTTTCAAGCTAATTCTAGAGAAATGATTGAAGCTTACAAGCAAGCACCATATCCCCACGGTACAGTTATGGTAATGTGATATTGATATTGATATTCTAAGTGAACCGTCATTTATTAACCTATTATAAACTATAGGCTAATGATGTATTCCGTACTGGTCTTATTTTGTCAGATACTGATTTTAGACAATTTGTGCAATATGGTAATTTAACTGGCATTGATATGGCCATTTACAAGAACTCTTATTTGTACCATACTCATTTGGATATTGCTGAGAGTTTGCAACCTGGTGCTATTCAACATTTGGGTGCAAATACTTTGGCTATTGTGGATTATTTAGCTAAAAATGCTACTTTGAGTAATATCCAGCCTTCCAGTGAAGTTGTTTTTTTTGATGTTCAAGGCTTATTTTTTGTTGTTTATTCTTGGACAACTGCTTATTTTATCCAACTGTCAACTGCTGCGTTGGCTTTTGCTTATTTCGCTTTCATTGTTACAAAAACCCATCGCTCTTCTCCTTACAGATCTGTCAATAATATTATCATATCTTACCTTAAATCTACTTTATCTGTATTTTTGAGTATGGTCAGTTCCATGTTATTACCGATCTCTGTATCCTTTTTACTTACTTCACCTGTTTTCAATCGCCATATGGCCTGGTTCAAGAATGAATGGTACGGTGCTTTAATCTTTAGTCCTATGGGTCTTGTTGGTTCTTATACTGTTCAGTATTTGTTCACATTATTGCCTGGACCTCAACATTTTGATATGGAATATGGTACCTTTAACTCTTTGATGTTTTGTTTTGCTGTATTCACTGCCATCACTACACAAACTGGCGTTGCTAGCTCTTATGTCTTTTGGTTATTCTGTTCCATCTTATTTATCGTTTGTATTTTTAATGAATTTGCTTTACGGCCTGCTTCTTCCAAAATTTACTTGCCTCAAGTCGGTACCTTGGCATATGTTGTCAGTAGCTTTGTTCTCAGTTTGTTATATTCTGATTACGCTTATGCTTTAGTAGACATCTTTGTACCATTGACAGGTCGTATGGGTGTTGATACACCTGTTGATTTGATTGTTGCATTCATTTATGGTATGATTGCTTATATGGTATCTTTACCTACTGTTGCGCATATCCATCGCTTTGGTGGTAAAATTATGAAGAAGATTATTGTTTTATTATTATTGGGGCAAACTGCTGTATTGGTAGCTGTTTATATTGGTGGTGGTCAATATGGTGGTTGGGCTTTCCCTTACGATGAATATCATCCCAAACGTTTGTTTATTCAACAATTAAAAAATTTAACGTCTGGAGAAATCACAGTTGGTATTGCCCAAGCAGATCATGGACCTTATATTCAAACAGTTGTCGATTCATTAGAACAGGAATTAAACGTTAATGCCGAAGTTCGTGAAGGCGCAAGTAATATGAATGATTGGGACTCTATTTATCCATTCAGTGCCTTTTTAGGCGGTTATCGTTTCAATGTAGAACCTTACATTCGTAAACATTCCACACAAGATTTGACATCTACTTCTCTTTTTGATTCGCTCAATGGGCCTTTCCCTGAAATTAAAATTTACAACGATTCTTATGATGCTACCACAGGTATCCGTTCATTCTCTCTTGTTTGTTTATCACCTACTTATACATGGACCGTCATTGCATTTGATGGCCTTGTTGTTGATTGGAGTATTCAAGATGAAGAGCCATTAAAAATACCATCTCATTATGTTGTGCGTCATGTCAGTGGTTTTGGGAATGATGGCTGGACAGTGGATTTATCAGTTAAAGTACCTGAATCTGAACGTGAAGAAGCTGCTCGTGGAGAATGGAAGATGCAATTCGAGTTTACAGCTTTAGAAAAAGAAGGTTTTGCAGCTAGAGGAGAAGAAAGGTTAATTGGTGGTGTAGGAATCATGGGTGTTGTTCAAAAAAAATTGCCTATTTGGACTACTACTACATGGTTGAGTTCTGTAGTAAAAATCTGGAATTTATAATAAACTTTACTCTTGTGTACAATATTTAATTGAATTTTTGATTTATATCTGTGAGCCCTATATTATTTGAAATTTCGCGAGTTCCATCTGCTTTATAGTAAATGTGAGAATTCTGCAACAAGAAAATAGAGTCATCGAGCTTTTGAATCTTATCATTGACGTGTAGACGTTTTTTAAGAATTAAAGCATCATTTTGCAGTAGTAGTAGTAAAATTATATTTAAATGCCGATGGATTTCTGGTTGTGTTGTATTTTTGCATAAATACTTGCATTTTTAGGTATTCTTGATCTCTCCTCTCTATCTCCCTCTCTCTCTCTTTCCATCTTTATTTTGTTTTATTTTCTTTTATCATTATGACATATAGCCAACAATTGGTAAGATTAATTATTGATCCTTATAATATTTTATTCGTATCTATATAGTTGATTTTTGATTTATATAATAAAAGTTATTTTACTAACAGTTGTTATTTCCAAAAAAAAAAAAAAAAAAAAAAAAAAAAAAAAAAAAAACTGTTACTTTTATAAATTATTATGCGTCGAATGGTGACACTAACTTATTTTTTATCACCAGAAAAATTGCACAATGTTGAAGAAAAAAAAAGAAAAAGGAGTTTTTATCATGAAAGTCTATTTTGTTAATAATTAAAGACTAAATAAATATTTTTATAAAATTTTCCAAAGAAATACAATCATTTTGGACTTACGAAGGGTATAATAAAAGAACTTATTTTTAGGGTTAAAATTTCGATTTAAGCAATTTTGATCAATTTTTCTTTGTATTTATTTATTTATTTATTTATTTATTTATTGCTCCGTGTCCATGTATTTGTAAGAGTTGAGAGGTTGATTTTGATCATGTTTGTCAACATCCCAAAAATTTGAGATAAAAATTTGGAAAGAAAACATAATCAAAGAAATAGTTTTGACCTAATTTGAGGATTTAAATTTGTGTAAAAAATGCGTAAAACAATTTTTTAGAAAATGCTGCTTTTCCTGAACTCTGGCTGAAATGTGCGTAATTGAAGACATTTATCGTATATGATTATTATGCTTATATGGTTCAATCCGTTAAGGGCAAAATTAAATGAAATATCAATGTTACTTGTTACTTGTCAGCCAAATGAAAACAGATAGTAACACAATATTTTTGTGCTAGTTCAGAAATCAATTGCAGTAACATTTAGTATCTTATTAGGTACTGTTTTTTAATCGCTTTTGCAAGATCAATCAAATTAAGTTACTTATTCGTATAATAAACATGCGCATAAGCTATTAAAAGTAACGCGAAAGTCTTCGTATCATCTTTTAATTACTGGTATTTTAAAAAAAATAGCATCCCGTTCTGGCGATTGAAATTTCCAAATTGTGCAATTTTAGTCTAGATTTAATCCTTTTGTAAAAATGTACGGAATATCGAACACCAATGTCATGTAATTCAAACAGCAGCATTTATTAGCAGTAGGTTTTTTCTTGTAATAGAAATAGCTCTTGCTCAGCATTTACAAAAAAAAAAAAAAAAAAAAAAAAACTCTTAAAATACAACACACGAGGTTGAAAATTAGAAAAAATGTGGAGATTTAATAGTAATAATAGAATTTTTATTTATTTTTGATTGCTTGTATGTTGAAGGGGTAAAATTTTTATGTGTGTAGAATAGTTTTAAAAATGAAATCAAAGTTTTTTTAAGGACGAGCACCAACGCCACCAGCGCGATCATAAACAAGTTGAGCAACCTTAAATGCAAGGTCATCAGTTTCAGCACGAGTAGCAGCTTCAGCATATACACGAACAGCATCCTCAGTACCGGAAGCACGGACGAAAGAACGGCCATTGCTGTACTTGGCAACGAGTGCATCAATTTCAGTTTGAAGACCAGCAGGCTCGACTAATTGACGTTCTGCGTTGGTAGTCTTAAAGATGTGTCTATCAGAAACAACGACCTTAACGAGACGGTTAGGAAGATCAGTGTATGCTTGATCCCATTCTTCGAAACTCCATTGGCGGCTAGTAAGGATAGCTTCAACCAAGAGCATATCGGAGATGGCATCACCAACAGTTTGATTGATAAGATCGGTCAAAGCAGCTAATTGAGTGATGGCTTGCTTTTGAGCAGGAGTTTTACTATTTATAAACAAAAATGTAAGATAAATTATTTCAGTTCAAAAAACAATGAATAAGCTTACGCCTCAGCAGTCTTGATAGTATTGAGAGCATCAGGGCTGAAGAGAACGGTACCATGACCATTGGCTTCAAAATAGACACCGACATCATATTTTTCAGCTTCATGATGAAGATGCTTAACACCAGTAGACACACAAGAAACAGGAACATTCAAAACTTTGGTAAGGTAATTGGTAGAGCTACCATTAGCATAAGCGGTTTGAACAACACCAACCTTGATGGAATCAATACCAGCTTCTTGCACAAGTTCAGCAATGAAATGAGCAGCAAGACCAGCAATTTTATCACCATCCAAAAGTCTAAAAGCACCATCTTCAGTGACATAATAAAAGACAATACGATCAGCATCACCATCATAAGAACAACATCTATCGCCAGCCTTAATGCTAATACTAGGGGGAGCGCGTTGTTGTGTCTTGACATAATCAGCACCACACTATATAATCGTGTTAATTTTAAATCCATCGTTTCAACCGTGTTGTACTACTCACGTTCTTGTTTAATTGGCCTAAAGTTTTAATATCCTCATTGACAACGTCAACAGACAAAACATCACTAGAAATGTGCTTGGTCATTTCACGAAGCTTAGGGGCACCAACGCCATTTGCGCAATCAACATGCAAAGTAGACAAACGAGGCTTTCCTTTCTATTTTAAAAGAAAAAAAAGGGGGGTTCCATTTGTTAATAACTACCATAGAAATTAACGATCAAAATACCTACAACAGCAGCAGCAAAAGCATTAGTCAATTTGTTATAATAGCCTTCTTCAGTGGGTTCACCATAAGCATCACTAGTACCAGCAGTATTGATACAGCGAACAAGATAATGAAGCATAGGAGTAGTCTTTAAGCCAAAGTTTGTACTTTGAGCACCTGCAACCTTCAAACCAAGTTCAAGACACTTAACCAAGTGAGGGCAGCTAGGTCTGTTTACTTTATGGTTAGAAACAAAATAAATAAATAACAACAAACACGCTTAATTCTTTACCTAGTATCATATGCATAAATAACATTAGCGGGAATCTCGATATCGATCTTGTTTTGAGAAATAACATCTTCAACAACTTGAACAAGAGTTTCACCATCCTTTGCATTAGCAAGTTTGGTAGCATATACTTCCCAAGATTGTTCCAACATTTCACCACGAGGATCAACGAGTTTGACACCATTATCTTCTTCAGGATTATGAGAGGCAGTAATCATAACACCGATAGTGGAACCATTCAATTTCTTGGAACGTAAAGCAGCTAAAAGTGCTACCTTGTACATGACAGAACCCAACACGTCAGCACTAATTGTATGCATGTACAAATGAGTATCATACAATAACTACGCTACCAATATAAGACGATAAACTTACTTTGAACGGAAGCCTGCAGTACCATAAGTATAAACAAAGTCCTTGACTTCGTGAGCGATGATATTATTCTTGATGGCGGCAGTATCAAAAGACATTTTACTTTAGTTGTTTTTTTTAAAAAAAAAAGAGAGAGAAAGAAAAAGAAGAGAAAAGAAAAGATGTTGGTGGTCTGGAATAAGGCGACTTTTGTATTTGTTTCATCAATATATAACTAATTTTAAATCACAGTTTTTGTACCTATTTTTAACATGCACATTTTGTTGGCAGTTTACCACGATCCTTAGTAACTACACGATTTGATATCCGATTAAAACCATGCAATAATACAGCATTTTTCTTTTTGTTTTTTTGTTTTTTTTTTCTCTGTGTACGAAAAAAAAAAGAGAGAAATGTCGGATTTCGTACATGAGCAAGTTGTGCAATTAAATCATAAATTATCTAATTTATTTCAAAATATAGATACGAGCAGTGGATTGGAATACATTCATGATCCAATTGTCGCTTTGAATCATGGTGATCAGCAATTGTTTTTGACATCTATCAGCCGAGAAATCGACTTAATGACAATTGTGCCAGATATTTCCAATGTGAAAAAATATTTAAATTTATATATTCAGCATCCAATTCAAGGTGATTTAGCATGGCTGTTCATAGCAAAATCGACAGCAGCTGTTTACGGATTCATGCTTAATAATACACTAAATTCAACCTTGCCATTAGCCGAGGCAGCAAACTATTGGAATAATATATACGGCAGCAAAAGATATGAAACATATTACGCCCTGCAAAGTTGGTATCTATATAATGTGTCAATGCTTACTACCATTATTAAATCATATGTATTTAGCTTTACCCATTCGAATGTGTAGCGTTGGAATTAATACTGTTAAAATGCTACGTACAGCAAGCATCGATACACTGTTAAAGCCTGAAAAATTTCTTCGAAATATGTTTCCTAAACAGCAAAAATCATTGCGATTCTTTAGTATCAAACAGAACAAATTTACACAGTTAATTCATGAAGAAATAAGGCAGAAATTGCAACAGCTGAAGCATTACAAGAAATTACAAGCATCAAAGTTAGGCTTGATGATGAAGCTTGCTCCTTTTAAAAATTCGAACAATGTGTTGGTACAGTCTGCAGAGTGTATAGCTATGATGAAAAGCACATTTGCTTTCGATCAGTTTGATACAAAAGAGGTTATGAATACCCAAGTATCAGAAAGTAGCACATTAGATGTTGCCAAAGATTTACTGGACGTCATTGACGGTTGGGAAAAATGTCAATTACATATAGATAATATTAAAAGCATGAATGGTCCACCATCATTTCTGACAAAATATTGGATTCCTGGAACTTTGGGATGTTTTGCTGGTAATATCGCTGTACAATTGCTTACAGCTCATCAAGATGATATTATAGAATGGTCCAAAGAGATAGGTATCACAGCGAGAGACTTTGCTGTAAACTGGATATGGAAACCTATCCTACAAGTTTGGGATACAATTCGGTTGAAAGATGAACGTTTGAGTGTCTTGGGAAAGGAAGGACTTCGTAGTGATTTGGACGTATGTATTCATACATTTACTTACATATAAACTAAACTAAAAGATGCCCTACACTAGTCTTTAGAAAGAATGGTAACTGAATTTGCTCGTGATCATTATTATTTATCAGAAGATCAGGTTGGAACGCTGATAACTCGTGTACGAGAAGGCGATATGTCTGTAATTTTAAAAGCTTATGAAGAAGAGATCAAGCACCCACTTAAAAATGCCCTGAAAGGTATGTTGTAAAAGCACAACTTCTGAACTGATTCTCACTATGAAAATCACTAGGTGATTTGATTCAAACTTTGTTGATTCAAGTGCAGAAAACCAAAGTAGATGTTGATTTGGCTATGGCTGCATTGGATAAATTATTGAAATCCAATGAGTTGAATTTTGCATTCTTGGGTAAAGATTATATGTAGTAATTAATAACAGCTTTTTGAGTTACTTAAATGTCTACATAGCTGTTGCGCCTTCTATGCTGTTAACTTGGGGAGCTGTAGCGTGGCTCAGACGTTTCTTTGAACAACGCACTGGTCGTAGAATTGGCAAAACTGGAGCTCCCATACGTCATGCTACAAGGTATACCAAATGAAACATGCCATCCTAATATTTAATTAACCCTTTTTATCTAATTTAGACGTTTAGAAAGGCTATTGACAATATGCTATAGGAATGATAATGAATTAGATTGTGAAACTCAAGGAATAATATTATGTGAAGTTCACCTATTAAGATCGTATGCCTTGTTTCTTCCCTCTCGAAACTCAATTCGAGATTTATTTATTGAGGATATCCGTGATCTCGAAAATCCTAATTTAACAATTACTCAAAAATTGCAAACAATCAATAGAATGTATAGAACCTGGCCTTTTTTTAGGCCCCTTGCTTAAAACCCTTTCAGAAAAATTAGCATAGGGACGAAGACTAAAATTCACTTTCCAAAACAGATGTCTCCTGATGAATCTACAACAAAAATAAATAATGGCAATTAATATCTGTAAGTACTATAGTAACCTTTGTTGCTAGGATATATAACATTTTTTTTGTGAATACCTTCATATTCTAGTAGAAGTTGAATTTTATGGATTAAAAAAAAAAATTTTAATTTTTATAATTTTTAGTTTTCAAAATTGGAGCGTGCGCTCTTTTTCTGTAACTAATCTAACTCTAGATAATTTTTAGGATATATCTTGCGCGCTATAAATAGACGTACATTGGTTGCATTATCCTATCTATTCCAAAATATATTCTATATTTCACGAAAAACTCAAAAGCATTTAAAATTCATTGCTTTTTCCTTAAAAATCGAGTCTAACTTTTTATTCCTGCTGTATTTTTTTCTTTCACTAAATAATACTAAGAAAAAAATATATGCCAATTTGCCTGAGATGTTCAACTTTAACTCAAAAATGAGTATCCAAGAATATCCTATTTTTTGTGGTTGGTATAATATTTACAGTGCTAATGTTTCAGATTTTTACACATATTTCACTACTAAAAATTAAAATTTTGAACCTTCATATCTCTACAACGAATTAAGCTATACTAATATCTTTTAATAATAAAATTTACTTGCTTTAAAACGCTCTATAACATATTTGGGTATAAAACAATTTGAAACACTTTTTTTTTCAAAACCCCTTTGTAATGGAATGATATACTAAAAAGCTTGATAATAATCATAAAATAACTCAACTTACAAGTACCAACCACAGAGTTCATGCATTTGAAATATTAAAGTGCAGCAATAATAAACAGATACTTAACGTGAATACAATAACAAATGCATGCGAAAATACAAAATACTTTTAAACCAATACATGTCGTGTGAACGATAGCACTCTTGATCAAAGTGCAATCGATTACACAAATGACATATATATGAATTGCCACAAGATTTGAGATAAATATTGTTGCAAGAAAAAATGTATAATTTAATAAAGGAACTGATTAAATTAAATCACACACAAAAACTAAAGAACTTTATTATAAGATGGAAAGCATCTCTTTTATATCCAAACTTCTTTAATTAAGACTAATCTAAATAAGTACATATTTATATATCTGTTTAGAACATAGACTGCGACGGGTGCATCTAGATCATATAGCATCATCAATAGTAGAAGTTCTCAAATAAGTATTAGCTGGTTATAATCCTTAGAGTGAGAAGAATGAGGTTATAATGATGCATTGTACCTTTATTACAGTTAGTTATGTTACATGAAGGATATGATGAAATCGTGTAGCACGAATGTGTTGGATGATCCAATTACGAATCTGTTCTTGAAATTCGAGTTGCGTTATTTAATTGAAAGAAGATTTATTCTCTAAATTTAGTCAAGCATGAATACTATAGATACTTAGCTTGGTGCAATGTTATTACTGTCAAAACTGGTTTGGCCAATCTGTTATAGAATCTGTTACGGATTCCACATTTCCAAAAAAAAAACTATAAATACCCTGTTTCATAATGCTTGTTAAAAAAGTTCATCATCTTTTTTGATACAAAATATACTCAATAAATATATCTAGTTTTAACTTTATTTTCTAGTATCTTTATTCTGTATATATAAACAATATCCAATCAAACCTATGTGATACCATAATTCCATATTGCACGATATTAACTGAGCTTTATAACATATTACGCAGCAATACAGAACATGTCCTACTAAACTGTGCCATAATCTTAACCAGGATAACTACACAGAACTGTGGATGCAACAATATACCAAGAAGTATTTTACCCAATTCAATAACTATTCCCCTGTGTCGGTCATAGTTACACTACCAATAAATAAGATGTCAAGCACACATTAGAATTCACGCCTCAAAATTAAGGTTACCTAAATAGATATAGCCAATAGCTCCCAAAAGGCCCACATTGTCGCACTTGACACTTGACACACAACCCTTTATGGCCGATGCTTCGCATGATTTATCCTTTCAATATGATATCAGTAACAACAACTTAAAATTAGAAGATTACTCCATTCAAGTCTGATGGTATACAAGTTCTCTAAATCACTATAAATATCCTCATATTTTTTCAATTATATTTAATCTTCAAAAATTTTTTGTAGTAAAACTTTAGCTGATTATAATTGTATTTCTACCGCTTTTACTTTATATTTTTTTATTTCAGTAAACAACTTTGTTATTTACTGCAATACTCTATTTGTGAATTAGTTGATTTGATAGTGAGAACTAATAAAAAAAATTTATAAAACGATAATGTCAACTAGAATATTGTTTCCTCTATTATCTTAAAAAAAAACTGAAAAACTCTCTTACTGCACCAAGAGTCCTTCTTTATATACATTTCATTCTATTCTAATTTCAATATTATTTGCCTAGCACAAATAATGATCTATACACCTGTTTGTTCGTTGTATATTTTCTATATAATTTAGTCTATTGCTTAACTCTATCTATATTGTTTATAGTGGTTTTATATCGGTGGTAATTTAAATTTCGTTCTATATCGGTAATTGTTTATTCTATATTGAGTTTCTCTTTTTATTTATTATCAGATGAAACAGAGATCATGATGTGCCTTAACTACACTATTGCCTTCCATGAACAATCAATAGATCATACGATCCATTTTTTACTATTTAATGCATGAAAGAACAAGTCTGGAATCGGATACTGTATAAAAAACGCTTAGTTTATTATTTCTCAATCAATTAACCAAAAGACTCGGACCACTCAAATCATAACACCATGCCCTTTAACCTCAGCGGTTAATCGTTGTTCAAGTAGTTGTCAAGATATATCAAATTACAATCCAGGCATAACATACAAGCGCAGCATTGAAACAACGCAACTTGCAAGCTCTGCAATCACGGCTTCTTAATTATGCTTGATTAACATCAATCCATAAATTACTCTAAACAGATCTAATAGTTCAATGCCTCTCTTCTTAATTGTATCTCAGGAACTCAATACTCAATACTAAATTATTATAAACGGCAGTGCTTTTATATTTAAATAAACTTTATCTTGCTTTGATTGTACAGTTGAAGAACTGATTAATTACACATTCTTTTTATTGACTCTCTTTTACAGTAGGTGGATAAATGGTCCGGATGTTTTTCAGATTTTAACATCTTTGTGAATACAGCAAGAACGAATAATGCAATCAAGGTGAAACAAAAACTGTTAGAAATATAAAACTGTGTTTATAAAAAACGCAAATTCATAAAATGATTAAATTGCTGGAAATAAAATAATCTGTGATCAAAAACGCTGTATGCATCCGGACCATTTTTCAGGATACATGAAAAATAAAATTAGTACTTTGTATTGGGTCAGGATAAAAATATGATACTTTTTTTATGGTACTTTTTTTATATTTTATAATATTCTTCAAATTAAGTATCATGAGAGTATAGAATTTATAATAAAATAATGCTAGAGTTTAGTTATTATGTACATAAACATACTATAATTAACTTTGGTTATTTAACGTTAATATATATAGCATGAAAATTCTTTAAATAAAAAAGTACC
>JAEPRC010000183.1:6083-20257 GCA_016758945.1 Mucor plumbeus
CTTATCTAAAGGATCGGTGCAGTTGTCACAGATTGATTCCAGCTCACTAATAATATACCCTAAAACAGACAAAAACTTGGTGGGTGATGCAGTAAGATTTGTAGTAGTAGGCGTGATTAGAAGCCGATTTTTTAACTCTTGAATTATATCAGTGATCTGGTTAACATGTGCGATACGGACTAAATCAAACTGTTTAGGCCACTTTGGATTTCCATTGGAACCTAAAAGATGCTCATAACAGTATTCTCTTGCCATAATATACAGAAAGCCCTTTGGCATGTCCTATTATAGATCCTTGAGTTTAGTATTGCCAATAAATCAAGGGTACATACATAATTATGTATAATTATATAAAAAACTTTTTACCTTGTATACATCTTTTAACTTGATTTGTATGAAATATACTATTCTACGTTCAAAGTTCTCAACAATATGATTGAGATGAGTTGTTGCAAGCGTAACACAAGCAGCAGATAAAGAGTCGCTATACCCTGTGATCTTATGATCTTTCAAAGTAAAAAGAATAGACGGATGTGTCTGTCGGAATGCAACAAACGAAAAAACAATTTCATTTGACAAGAATTTTTTGTTCGTAACTTCCTGGCCCATTATAAGTTGTGATACAGAATACCAAAAGTTTTGTTGTGTTATTGCAGATAAAGAATCAGAATCTTGATTGAGAATTATATAGCTGCTCACAAAGATTTGTGCACGAAAAGTGACATTTCTGATAAATTCACTAAGTTTTATAACTTTGTCTGTGAATAAAGCTTTATGTGAAGGTCGTAATACAGATTCTAGATACAACTTTCGTGTGAATTGCTCCATACTCCCACCAAAATCTTTTTGCAGCATTTCGCTTAAGGTTGCCTTATAATTGAGACACTCTTTGGATTTTGCATTGAGATGTCCAGGTTCTTTACAAGAGCCACAGATAGGAGCAGAAGAACTACTACTACTACTGCCAGCTTTTTCTTGCTCTAGACGCATTTGTTTACCCTTTTGCTTATCAATTTTTGTCTCATAATCATCCTTGGTAGGTCCCTTTTTTTTTCTTGTATCTATGTAAGTTTTGCATAAATAGCGTTAAAAAAATATCTGGGGTTAACTTTCAACTAAACATTAATAATTACTTTTGATATACTGAGAACATAAATAGCTCCCTTTATGTTCATGACCTTCGATGCCACAATCTTTGCATTTCGGCAATTCTTTATAGTTATTTGAAGTAAATGATATAATTAAAAAATTGAGTATATAATCGTATTATTGCAAACTTACGACTTCTTTTCTCTGCATATTTTTGCTTTAGATATTCCACATGTTTCAAGAAGGGCATGTTAGATTATTGATAAAAACTAGAGAGAGAGAGAAACCTGGCTTGTTCCGGTGTACTGAATAAAACGAACAGAATTTATCATTTTTTGCATGCAAGTTTCACACAGGTATATATCAATATTAAATTTATCAAGCAAATACTCAAATTACAACTATTGAACTCAAACATGAGGAATTGCTCTCTCTTATGATTCATGAGATTTGGGTGTCATATGACATGACAAATGGGTATTGTATTGTATTAAATCCAAATCATGCAGTTGTCTTTATTATAAATAAAGAATTTGATAGATACTATCTATACAAGGAAGACAGTTATTTTATTTTTTGACTAGCTAATAATAATGTCAAATCGCCACAGAAGTGCTTATTAAAACATATTCAATTTATACTCTTGTAAATCGAGATAGAACACATTAAATGTGAAATACAATGCAGCTGCATTAGTTTTTTTTTTTTTTTTTGACATCAGGATTAATTAGTGGTTATTTGCTAGTCATCTTTATGTTCCTGTCAGGAACAATTTATTGTGGCAGGAGTGTCAATGGTGCATTTTATTTATTGACTCAAAAGAGCAAATTGTCAAACTACGATACGAGTGTTTTTTAGGCAAATAATTTTGAAACGTTAATAAATATATACATATGGCACTGATACTATACTCGTTCTATTTTATTTTTATTTTACTTAGAGGGCCAACTGTTGTCATTACAAAAACATTTTAGACATTATTATTTTTTGTCCAATAAAAAAGCAGAAACGTCTAAAAAAGGATTTTGGAACGTCCAAAAATATAATTTGATTGGTCTAAATAAATACTTATAACATCTAAAAATATAATCTCATTAATCTGATTTTTTTCATGAAAAGTCTCAATCTCAAGTTTTACTCTAGTGATAATTGATAAGCCCGGACCATTAATCAATTTGGCTCCGAACTGGGCTTTTGACCGGATTAGCTTTTTATGTAAAAGATACACTTTGTTGAGCAGCCTTCTTTGCAATATACACATAATGGCAAGCCTATAAAACAACATTGATATGCATCGCCTAAGAATGAATTAAAAGTGATTATCGCTTTGGATGTCTTGTCTTTGGTTTAAAAATGGGCCATTACTAAAATGATTACGGCTAATTAATTTTATCCAATAAAGTTACACGCAACACAATGACAGATGCTCATGTCATGAAATGTAACAAATTCATTTGGCCATAATAATGCATACATACAAGCAGTGTATAGTACAAAAAATGTGACACAGTGTACTTAATAGAATAGAACAATAATGTATAAAATAGAAATTACTATACTAAATACCCTGTGCACAAACATCCTTTATAGATACAATTTTTTAACAGCATACTGCAATTATATTTCTATGCATAATATGCGTTTTTTTGCATTCAGATTACTATAGAAATGTAACAGTTAGTACATGTTTATACCTGTTTATACTTGTTTGTATGACATAAATCATCTGATGCTTTCTTTCCTCTTCCCAATATTGCTTATTAAGGGTTGGATAATCGGGCGAGCTTCTCCATTTGCTTAATTATACTTTGTTTGTATAGATATACCCAGTTACACGCCACTCCAAATGGCTGAGCATCTCATGATGTGGTACACACATCAGATCATATGCGTATAAAATTCAATATCCAGGACTAGTTAAGAATATATTTTATTCTTGACGTCTTTGAATAATATAATCAATCCATAAAGCATGAATGTTTTGGTCAAAAAAGTCTTAAATTGTGAGTAGAAATAATTATTTACAGCGATTTCATATCTATCTATGCGTTTATAATGCTAATAATATTCGAATATTACCAGCAGAATAAGGTATATACAAAACATCATATCTGACATTCGCCAATTTGTTCGTGAATCATATCTGATCATATTATATACATTGCCGGTGGCTAGTTTTACCTTGTTAGGATCAAAGCGATCATAGCCCCCATTTCAAGAAAACCGAACACCACTTGCTTTTTTTAGTAAATCTATGCACTACCACAAAGTGGCACTTTTTGTTGATTTCATTTCTTTTACATGGCAAAGCCAAACTGTTTGTATATGAAATAATCATAGATCTTATAAATAGACAAATATTGGCTAGTATATATATAACAGCTTATTTTGACAGTTTTCTTTTTTAATACTTAAAGCTGATTAGATATATAAAAATAAATTAATTGAATATGGCTGTACAATGGGTTTATGCAAACGGTTCCACATGGGTAACTCTCGACCTGTCTGCTCAATACCAAATCGAGACATTATGGACCAGAGATGCTTCCAGTTGGATTAATAGTGATTCATTCCGTGGTCCTGTCTATGTTGATACCAGTGAAATGGTTCTTATGTTTGCTGGTCTTTCTTATGCTATTTGCCGGCGTTAAAATTTGGTTTGTGCTCAAGAAGAAAATTCAATATATACACACAAGTGCATTGTTTCCTGATCAATGCAATTACTTTTTAAACACAACTTTATTTTGATTTATATATATATACACTAAATACCCTCAGATAAATGCATAAATTATAACAACTACTATTGTTTTACATACACTTGATCAAATCCAGTCTTTTTTATTTACAATATTCATAAGACGGATTAATAAACTACAAGAATTTAAAAAATGTTTGACAAGATTGAAAATATATTATTTCTCGGGTTTTGAAAACTGTGCTAGCCCATCAAGATAATAAAAAAATTAGTTGAATATAGGTCTAAGCTTTGCTAAAGTATCATTTTTCTGGTAAACGGGGCAACAGATTCCTTTTTGAACCAATAAACCTGAAATATGGCGATTATATGAGCCGTATCTAGACCATTGAAGCAGCATTCTTTATTAGTAAGACTGGAAAATTGACTTCGATGGATATCAAATATCCTTAACATAACAAAAAAAACGCTTTTAATGAGTTAAACTTATGTAATGCTCACAAACATTACATTTTTTTTTTTTTGAGAAAGAAAGAGGACTAACAAATTTAGAGACACTGTGTAAATTTGCAGACATTTCAAATCACTATTTTAACTGATACATCGGTGGTCAATAACATATTACATGACAAAACTTCAACATCATTAGGGAAAAATCCACATCTAGTGGTTTTATAGTTTTATTACAGAAAAAAATATGAGTTACAAAAAAAAATGTGTGATGATACATTTAAACAAAAAATGCGAATCCAGTCGCAGGAAAAAAAATACATGCAAATTTAGAGAGACCAAGTAATAGGGAGAACACCAGTATCTAAAGAACCAAGCTTTTTGAAAGCAGTAGGACTAAGATCAATATCTCCTTTACCACAGCTAGGACAAGAATCAACAACCTTGACAGTAACTGATTTTCCACTTTTACCCTTAATAGTGATGGATTTACCACAATAAGATCCATCAGACCCAGTACCCATTAACTCTTCAGATAAAGCAGCTACAAGTTCTGAATCTGAATTGGTATCACCACAAGAACCTAAGCCAACAGAATAAAAAGTGGCATCACCAGACATAGAGCCACGAGCTTCAAGTTTAGTAGGAGCAGCTTGAGCTGTCATGAAAAAGGCAGCAACCAAAGCAGTAATAGTAATAGAGAAAGAAGTCTTCATTTTTAAGGTATTTGTTTGTGTATATGTTCTATGTATGTGTATATTTATTATATAATTGGAACGGCCAGCGTTTTGTTTATTCTTTTGAAAAAAAAAAAAAGAAGAAGATTGATTGATTAATTGATTGATTGACTGAAGAGAAGAAGCGATAATGACTCAAATGTTGGTTTATATTTATACTTTTTAAACTGATAATTGACGTGGGACCCATTTCTTACACTAAAGAGTTCCCTTGAAGACATTTTCTAAGGGGTTGAATAGTGTTCTGGAGTTCAATGTTCAAAGTATTTCAAGTTACAATAATATAAAACTGACCAATGTCAAGCAATAAATGTCTGTCAAAAGCGGCGGATTAAATTAACGCCCGGGTTCGAGAACAAAATTCAAATATACTGTAGATCTACGGCAAACGATATGTTACTAATTATATGTTTGTATAACTCAATTTTATTCCTTATTTGTTTAATTGCAAGAACGTTTGGCTCGAACACATACATAGAGACTCCTGTATGTAAATTACTTGGTTAAATATAGTAGTAAAGCAACATCCATCAATGGCATCGTTTGTTTAAGTATTTAATTATTAGGTTTGCCAAGTAATTATGTATATATATTTATATATCAATATTTATCTGAGTCTATTTCATGTCAAAGTAATCATTTTGCAGTCTAGTCTTGCTCTATTTTGATTTTATCAGTAAATTTTATTTTTTCACTCATTTGTTTGTTGTTTAATTAATTAGGCCATTTTGTTTCGAAATAATCAATAGTAGTCTCTCATTAAAAATTTATAATCTAATACAAAATGAGCAGAAAAAATAAGTGTATCACTTTGTTCCAAATGATTTCATATACTGTAGTGATACTAATGATTAAAAAACCATGAACTAAACTAGACTAAATGTTACCAATTAACGGCTAGACTGCGAGTTGATGTGTTGCATTACCCTTGATATTTTCTAGTATAGCACAGTCAATTGTAGCATTTACATTATTTGTTCTTATTAAATTAAACCAAACAAACAATAAAATCTGCTATTTATTCTACTCAAAAAAAGTTTAACAAGCAATTGCTTTCTAAAAATTTCCGTAATGGGATTTAGTAACCATCTGAAAACTAGAAAACCAGAGCACGTATATTCTCCGCTTTCATAGCAATCGAATATTTTTGATAGCTATGGACCCTAGCAACGACCTTCTAGTTATAAATTACCGTAGCAACCAGGTACACATATCCCCAATATCAACCGATTTGAAAGCAAAACGAGTATCAAGGGAAATAATGCAGTCCATCTGGGTGTGTTTTCGTATGATTGTTATAACCCAAATAGGGCAATCAAAAAAACTTGGACAGTACTGTAGAAAAGGTGAGTTTTTAATTTTTTTTTTTTTATATATATATATTTTGAACTTGCAACCTACTGTAACCCGAATATGAAAGCAACAAAAACCGCAAATACAAAGGTTAGACCTAGCTTCTATTTTCTAAATACATGGCTTTTAACAGTATATCAAACAAATATAGAGGCTATATATTGGTAATTTAGATGAAAGTATTAATGAGTAAGTACAATTATTTCTTTTATCTTAAAGTGTATTTAAAATAATTAACAATTTAGGTATGCCATTATACGTTTATTTGAACCATTTGGTAAAATTACTTTTATTGAAGTTATGGTACATTGGACTGGTGAAAAAAAAGGACATTCAAGAGGTTATTGTTTTCTAGAATTTGAAACAAAAGAGGTATACAATTTTGTTGTTTATCACTGCATTTCATTAATTAAAAAACATCTAAAATAGCAAGCACTAAAAGCAATCAGCGAATTACACGGTAAAACGATTAAAGGAAAACCTCTAGTGGTATCATTTGCTCATATGGTAGATATTCTCACATTGTGGAAAGGCATTATTAAATCATGCGTATTAATACAAAACCTAAATATAGACACCCGAGCAAGATGAAGCAAAAAAACGAGGTCAAGCATTGCATAAACCAACTACATTGTCACTATTAAAAGGTCAAAGATTAAAGAACTCGAGGTAAAACTTTTTTGATTATTGATGATGAAATTTCATGAATTAACTGTCTTATAATATAGCACGGATGCAAAAATTAGAGCCATTGAAAAAAAGTTAAATTCACTCAAACAATCATCTATATCACCATCACCGCCACCACCACCGCCATCACCACTCTCATCAACATCAGCATCAGCTTCAGCTTCAGTGAGATCTCCCACTGTAAATAATGCATTCAATAATGCATCTTCATATCATACATCCAAAAGCCGAAATCGCTATAAGCCATATTAAACGTGTAAATGCATTTTTATTTATATATAAATACATATATTCCATATAAATAAATCTATACTCTATTTTCTTGTACTCCTCAATTCACATGAATAATCTGTGTAGCACTGATATTTTAGAGAGCAATTCCGGATATTTCAGTCCATTTAGAATGTACAACATAAAATGAAGAGTGTATAAATGTATTGATAAGTTGCTGTCAACAATATTGCTCTGGCTTTGCTAGAATATAACTAAAGTCATGATGAATTTTGCTGAAAACAAGATGTTTGTTCTTGTAAATCTCCATGAATACGAATGTCTTTTTTATAAAATAGGTACGATAAGATACCTATAGTTGGTATCAAGCTTCTAGACGGGGTTTAACATCATCAGTCCCATTTAACACAACAAAATATTATTACAGAGTTCAAAAGCGAGAATTTAGCATATCTGGGCCCACGATTTTATTTCTGAACCCCATCTGGAACATTGAAAACCGGAATATTGATAATACCAGCATCAAAAAGCTTAATGCTCAAACTTACATGAGTATTTCTTGATAGTATTTTTCTCTCAAATTTAACCATGTCTGTATTTGTTAATTTGGATGCGCCGACAGTGGAAAAAAAAAATCGATTTTAACGTTATCAAAAATAACAATTTTTCACATCAAAATATTCAAAACCCAAAAATAAGTCAGTGTAGAGAAATATTTTGTAGTCAGTTTTTACTAATATGTATATTAATAAAATATGGCAGCTTCCAGGTAAAAAAAATTCTTCGGATATTGAGCAAAGAGAAGAGCTGGTTGAAATCATCGATTGATTTCGCATCAATATAATCCTTTTTTTTTTCTTTTGCAAACGGACTACAATTTACTTATTCATTAATGCTAGGTTACTGATAAATATTGTGCTTAATTTCACGCCAAAAATTCCGCTTAATCCTTGAGAAGAGAGTGTTTTTTTGTGCATAACTTATTTAATATTTCATATCTATAGAAGCTTTATGAATAAAAGTATGATAATAGCATCAATAGTAAATACCAAGTATCTTGTAACTAATGCAGACCCATTCCTTTTCTGACAATAAAATATAATTCGAAATTTAATAAAAATTCTAATTTCAACTTGGTTCTTTGTAATAGATTATATCTAGCTCGTATTAATCTATTTTTGCTCATCAGGAGTTTTGAATATAGCTATGTTGTAGCAATAAAAAAAAAAGACGAATCAGGTGATTTTAAATCTCTTTGCGTCGTCATTTTGGATCAAAATGACAAAAATAGTATATAAAAGCAAGGAGTGAAGATAAAGTATTGCAATAGAAGGTTGGCCAATTATAGATTAAAATAAGTTTTATATATGCGCATCATTTTTAAAAGTGTATTAAACACGCTGCAATACATGCCGTATGGCCATGATTTACTAAGATCCGATACATAAATTCGATCACAGATCACAATGCACAGACCATGATAATTAAATTGATATTTGAAATAATTTGAGAGAATAGAAATGCAAAACTGTCAAAATAATAAATACATTAATAGAATAGCTATTACTCTGGTTAAAAAAGAAGGAAAAAATGGTTACTCTGACCCACACATTTACTCATTTGATTCATCAGATGTCCCTTTTTTTTCTACTAATTCCATGTTCCATTGGCTAATTCGACTTGAACACCCGCTATTTTTTTTGGGAGGTTTACACAAACATGCTTTACAAGAATAACACACACAAAAAAAAAGTATTTAAATACATGGCCTTTTTACCTTCTTGTTCATCTTTTTTTTCTTTTTTCATTCTCTAATATTAAAATTTTATTTTACAACATAAAATGACAGATAGTACATCACCTTTCAAGTTGAAAAACCCAACCGAATATCATTTGCTAGCAACACAACAAACACAATCCAATAATAATGGTTTATTTAATGTAATAGATGATCAACATTTGGATTTCTCAGATAGTTATACCCAACAATTCTTATCGCCATCATCAAATTCACCACCTTTACAGGATTTTGACGATTTAGATTCATTATCTAATGGATTACCATCATCTGCTATGGGTAATTTGATGATTGTTCCTGATCAACATAATCAACAACAACAAAACCAACAACAACAAATAGTTTTTTTCCCATCACAATTTAATCAACCTGAAAATGCAGAAGAAGAATCTCCATCTGATTATTCATCTTCCCTGGATATATTTTCAAATAACTCACAGCCATCCTCTTATCTTTATAATCATCAAAGGCACAATAGTATTAGTAATGATACTTTTGTTGGTTCACCTATAATTTATAACACACACAGACTATCTTCCTTTGATCAACATCAACCGTTCTCGGCTCCTGCTCATATGGGTTACGGTCTTATGGGTCACATGGGTGGATTAGCTGCTTTCCATCATCAACCTGTGGATACTACTATATTAACTGCGACAGGTTCACGTAGTTTAGAAGAATACGAATCTATTCAAATCAAGTAAGATAATACATGTATACCTTAATTTCAATGATTACTGATTTCTAAATTCGATAGTCAGCAACTTATTTCTGAAAAGAAACGACGCAGAAGGGAATCTCATAATGCGGGTATGTATTTAATAGATGGCTAAGTCAATACAAATCAGGTTAAAGCTAATATATCCCTACCCAGTCGAACGGCGTAGAAGGGAAAATATAAATGAAAGAATTCAAGAATTAGGTACAATGTTGCCTGAAACAATGCTTGAGGAACTTGCTAGTGTGAATATAAATGGTAACAATAACAATAAGCCTAATAAAGGTGCCATCTTGCGAAAATCAGTCGATCACATTCGTATTTTACAACAAGAAGTAACCAATCATAAGCAACGTATTTATGAATTGGAAATACAACTAGCTGGTTTATCTGCTAAATAATTTATATCTTTTTTATCTTATGTATATCTCCCACACACATTCATCAGCCTATTTATTTTATACGTATATCCTCATCTTTTTCTATATCTCTTCATCTGTTATGTAAATTTTTCCCTATTCTATTTTGGCAGTTTTTTTTTTTTCTATATGATTATTCACGCAAAAAAAAATAATTATACAACTTGCTCTGAATGTATGTTTATGCGTGTAGTCCTTTTTTTGGTAAAATTACTATGTGGTGGTAGTGGTACTGCTGCTGCTGCTGCTGCTGCATGATGAATTTAGGAGGACACGGACATGTAATCATAATTAATAACTTTTTATCTTGGCTTATAATACGTATTTGTATTTCTATGTGCATACATGACTGAAAGGGAGAGCCACATGCATGTTGAAATGAACAATTTTTGAATTCAAAAGTCTCACTATGTATTATAAACTTCACTCTAGCGATAATTACATATGTAATTCATGAATTTCATATTTTATGATGTCAATGGTCTTGTGTTTGCATTGTTTTACCAGCAATTAAATGTAACATTTATGCATGTACCACCAGAAACACAAAAATCTTGATCACCAATATCAATTACTGTATTATTGAGAAAAAACCTGTGTTTCACCTGTTTCTAAACTAACAATTTCATTAATAACATCCATCTACAAAAATCATAATAGTAATAATTAACAAGAAAAATTTCGAACTGTTTTAGACTTCGTGTATTTTGGTGAATATCTATTCAACTCATCAATACGTTGGTGTTTAGATAAATTAAACGAGCACAAGATATGCTCTAATACAATTTACTGTAAAAATCAAGTGTTACGAACCAATGCTACGTTATTTGAACCACCGAATCCGATATTTATACGTCAATAAAATATTACTTCTATATTATCTGCAAAGCACATCGCTTTTCACATTTAATATTATGCATAGAAACCAAAATCCTCTTGGTAATTGAACTCTCCTAAAGCATTTGCTGTTAAACGCATTATACCCGAAACTTGCTTGATTTCTTTCATTATATGTACGAGTTATAAAATAATATTTATACTACATACTATAGTAGTTTTATTACTTTTTAGGTAAATTTCTCGATCAATAAGCATTCTCAAGTCTATTATTATATATGTTTGTGGAACATACAACATGATACATGACTGTAATAAGCTGTTAATATTTTACTGCCATTCTACAAAAATTCATTACACACTGATTATTAGCGTTTAGCACACTTTTTACACATTAAAAGGAAACCAATAAAACTAATTATATTTATTTATTATGCTTGAGTTGAAAGAAACCAGGTATAAATTTGCTTTATGCTGTTCCAAGTTCGATCTAGACCAGAATAAATGATGTAATCAGGTAGCCCATGACCAATAACCACTTTTCACAAACAGAGCTAAGGGTACATGCCACCATAAACACTAAAGCAATGTAGTGGGTGGTTGTTGTACCAAATATAGTAATTATTGAAATTTATTGTTAAAATCCAACATTTTCTATTACAAAAATTACGATAGGTAATTCGTCATATGTATTATAGCATACCATACTATACAAATGCAAAAGATTCACTTCTCGTCACTCTTTTTAATATACCTGTTACAGATTTAACGCATTCTATCTAAATTAAATTTGATCGATATTAAATATAAAGCTCAACTTTTTTTTTCACTATATAGCAACAAAAGCATATGCCGATGTACCTGAGATGTTGAGCTTCAATCTGAAAATGCATTTTCAAAAACATCCTACCTCTAGCAGATGATACAGTCTTTTAAATACTAATATTTCAGATTTTTACCGCTAATTCAGAGCTGAAAATTTAAAACTTTGAGCTCTGATATCTCTGCAAACAATTAAGCTATACTGATACTTTTTAATGGTCAAAATTACTTGCTTTGAGGTTCACTATAATATAATTAAATGCGAAAAAAATTAAGCTTTTTTTTAATAATCCTTCTTTGACCTTTTTGAAGTAGTTTTAAAATATTTGTAAATTGAGTAGTAGTTATTTTTTATTCATGACACCAATATCATTGAGCTCTGTCGAATACTGAGGTTATTGATACGCTAGTATAAGAGAATATCAGATATTGACTGATAAGTCAATTAATGAAAACTCAAAAAACAGTATTTTCAAATATTGTTTCCTTTTGCTTAGTTAATTGTAGCTTTTTTAGTGTGAAGCATCATTATGTATGTTAAATATTTCAAACGATATGCGTATTCAAAGTTCCCGAATTTTTGAAGCACCAAATTTGGTGTGGCCACAAGCATATCGATGTTCTTTAAAGGGAGCATTTATTTGCAATTTAATTAAATTTGATGTTGAAATGTTCCACTATACACTATTATTATAATTTCTCGGTGAATATACCTGCAAGTTGAACTAAAAATTGAATGCCGAAAAGCTATTCATATTATCATGTACAGTATACATCATTACGACGTATAGATGTTTCTGCTTATTGGATGTTGCGTCCACAGCTTACTAAGGTAATTTGGAAGATAGTGAAGCTTTAGATTTGTAATCCTTACTGGGAATAAGAGAACTAATTAATTTATGACAACATTCTAAATTAGTTCCTAATAAAAAATGGCCCTAGAATGAGGGATATGTTTGATAGATGTCAGGTACATGTAGTATGTAGGAATCAAACATATACTATGTTATGATAGTAAACAGTTACTGATCTAATGAATAGTTATAATACATAAAATTTGTATATAAGTAGGATAAATTATTAATATTAATTAAAGGTTCTCTTCAGTTTTTGTGCGTGATTTAATTTAACCAGTTCCTTTACTAAATTATACATTTTTTCTGCACTTATATTCTATCTTTATATTTTGCGCAATTTATTGGAAGAACAAACAGACATGCACAAATAATGCTTATATTGCCTCTAAATTTCTTCTCAGAGGACATACAGTATGAGGAGTAAACTATATTAAAGAATTATTATTTAAACTATCACGTTAAAATAAATTATAGATAAATAACCAATGGAATTACTAAAAAGATTAAATTGTACAAATTTTAAAGATATAACTATAATGATAATATTTTTAAATAATAATAATACTTTATATTTATATTTATTTATTATACTAGTTATTTGTTTATTTTTCAATATGAAAATTCAAGAATATACCAGTTATTAAGAATTATCGTTATTATGAATTAAAATTTATATATAGTGATCAAAAACATTTATAGCTTAAAGTAATATCTTTTATTGATTAATCCTTCAAATACGGAAAAATATTTGTCAAAACGGTAGTTTTGTTGTGTTTACCTCCAGAAACACCTATAAAAAGATTTACCTCCATAAATAGTCCCCAAATAGGATTAAGTCGAAGACTTACTCCGTATTTCTTTAATGTTAACTTTCAGAGAAGAAAGTTGGCTGTATCCTTTAATGAGTTAACATTATTGATAAATCTTTAAATCGTTAAATTTTTATATAACTTTTATGGATTAGTCCTCTATAATGGTTATATGTTTCGTAATATGCCCATATTTTCTATTAAAACTTTAAGTGTTGTAATGATTCACATTAAATAGCAGCAAATTAGCTGCATGAATTGTTATAGTGAATTAGCCAAATTATAAATACTCAAGTAGAAACAGATATTAAGATTTCAGTGAAAATATCTGTTTTATTCTTCTATATTATTTTACTGATTTAATCAAATAAATCTATTAAAACACGATCCGCAATATTTATTAATACTGCTTGCCAAATATCAATTTCCCTCAATACATGATAAGTATTACCAAAAGCAATATTGAAAAATACATTAGTAACACCAACGTCCGCCCAAAGTACTTCTTTCTAATAGCCTAAACTATCTCAAGAAGATAGTGAAATGTCAAAAGGGTCAATAGAAATAATCTTGCCAAAATATTACACTTTTTATTAACGATACATCCAGAGGATGTATTTATATACTTTCATTATAACTAATACTAGATTTAATATCTTAAGGACA
>JAEPRC010000183.1:20262-64193 GCA_016758945.1 Mucor plumbeus
AATAATTCACTGATACTGATATTTATTAATTCGTTCGCCTTCGGAAATAGGCCATTCCATATTTTAACTGGGTACTGACATTGAATGCGATATCTTCTTGAATGTAATCCCGAAATAAAAACTTCAAAATAATTCACATACAATTCACCTAGGTGAATTGTATGTGAATTATGATTTTCTGCCTAGTGTATTAAGTCTTTGCTGTTTAATAAAGCCTCTTTTTTTGCGATCCAGAAATTGTATCCAACTATATCATTGAGCACTATTACGAGGTATAGAAAGCAATACTTGGGTGATGTCAGAATATCAAAAGGTGAAAGACCAAACAAAATCAGTAAGTCTACGAAATCTTATATTGCAAGACAGCTTCGTACAGATAGATTAGATAGTCCAAAGGGTATGCAAGAACATCTCAGAATAGAAGGTGTAGATATGTCATTGAGCGGCATTAGGAAAGGTCTCAAAAAAAGGGGCTTTAATGCCAAAAGGAAAATCAAGACAAACTTTGTCAGCAAAGACAACAAGGCAGAACGACATGCATGGGCCAAGAAATACAGAAATTATACATTGATAGACTGGCGTCAATGGGTCATTTCTGATGAGACCAGAGTCAATATGTGGGGCACTGATGGCAATTCTTTCGTTTGGTCGGATGGTGACAATACTTTGCTGCCTCATCAAATGGAGCCTCACGTTCATGGATATAGTGGAGGGGTTATGTTCTGGAGCTGTATAACTGCAACGGGCCCTGGTTATGGTACTACAATTATTGATGGCTCAATAGATTCATCTGTTTACGTTGATATTTTGGAAGCTTCCTTGTTAGACACATTGGACTACTTTGACTTACATATAAAAGACGTCTGTTTTTAACAAGACAGAGCCACATCGCATACCTCTGTTATTACTAAACGATGGTTTAGCGAGCACGGTTCCTCTGTTGATACTATTATGAATTGGCCGGCTCGAAGCCCAGACTTAAATCCAATTGAACATGTTTGGTATCCGCTAAAACGACGTCTTAATGCGTTCCCTACTAGACCCACAACCAAAGAAGAACTGGAATAGAGGATTGCCACTGAATGGTATAAACTTACTGAAAAAGGCTGTCTAAAATATATAGATAGCATGCCAGCAAGAATTAAAGCCATCATCAAGAGTAAGGGCGGCCCGACTAAATATCAAACTTTTTTTATAATAAACAAAAATTGAATTTTCTAACTTTAGCCCGTTTTCTCACTAGTCGCTGACGCTGAATATTTGCATAAGTTGTATCATTGAAAAGCCCTTAGTTTACTTTACAAAATAATATAAGCCATATGTTTATATGCTTAGTATAGGGAAAGAAATCCATACAAAAAGGTAATTTTGAAAAAAAACGGTAGGGTTTTTCCCCTCACAGTATAATACTTGGTGGAATACAACAGACAATTTATTTTTTGGCTTGGTGATATGAAGTTGTATTTAAATATACAGTCAAACCTCTGCAGTAAATAACGAAGTTGTTTACTAAAAATAAAAAAACATAAAACAAAAGCGGAAGAAATACAATTATAATCAGCTAAAGTTTTATTACAAAAGATTTCTGAAGATTAAATATAATTGAAAAAGTATGAGGGTATTTATAGTGATTTAGAAAATTTGTATACCATCCCTGTATTATAGTTACACTGCCAATAAATAAGATTTCAAGCACACATTAGAATTCACACCTTAAAATCAAGGTTACCTAAATAGATATAGCCAATAGTGAAATGTCAAAAGGGTCAATAGAAATAATCTTGCCAAAATATTACACTTTTTATTAACGATACATCCAGAGGATGTATTTATATACTTTCATTATAACTAATACTAGATTTAATATCTTAAGGATATGCTGTGGAACAACGTGGAGAACATGATGTAGATCATGTGAATACACTTTAATCTACTATAATACCGATTATAGACTGGAACATTGGATGTGCGACCTTGATATAGATATTGACACAACACATAGTACTCATTACATGTATAATGCATAAAATATATATCTAACGATTTGAAATATGATTACATGAAAAAAAAAGTGTAAAAAAAGTATTTATGTCATATAATAATCGGATTTGCGATAATATACTTAAAAAGAGTACAATTAAAAATGTTGTAAATATATATAATAGAGATGTAGAAGTACGTGAGAACCTGTAGGTCTTTATTATATATAAAAAAATGAGAAGGGAAATTGAATGAAGGATGAATGTCTACTGCTATTTATATTTGATTTAAGGATTGCTTGAACACCAGTCTAGAAAGGTGTTCTCATACTAAAACTTAGTGTCAATCTTCACTTATGATAATGTAATTAAAATCAGATATGATTGATCAGCCTAAAGACTTTAGTTGCTCTTGGCAACACTTAATTATTAATGTTCTTTATTTTATATCTTTTATCATAAGTCTAGTTTATCAAAACTTAGCTTATATGATTATCTGGTTAATTATTTACAATGTTAATATGTCGCATATGCTAGATATGTTAAAGCATAGTTAATTACCATATTTAAAATACCATTTACGGTACATTATAGGGTCATTACCAAACGAGGTCTCAGGTTCACAAATTATCCATCTTGCACAATATTTTTACATATTCCAAATTTTTCAAATACATTTTCTATTTTTGTTAATAGATTTTTTACATATATTTTATTCTCATAGTTTTTAATATTATTTAATTTTATAAACAACTTGATATAGCTATATAACTTTTTACATAATTTATCATTTTTGTATTCCAATTTTTTATCATCAATTTCTGTAAAAATAGCTTTTTTATTTCACTTCTGATATCTATTATTTATGCTTATATTTTATAACTATATCTTTAATTGTTGGATTATTTTCATGATTATTTTTATTGTTAGTTGATCTATTTTGAATAGAAGAGCTTATTTTAATATTATTAAAATCAGGTTTAGAAGAATCAAAATTGTCAGCATAAATATCATTTTTTATCTACTTTTTTGTTTTTTATACTATTATTATTATTTAATTTTCTTTTTTCTTTACAATTATTGCCATTGATTTTTGACTTTTTTATTTTCCTTTTTATTTTATAATCTATAAAATATCTTGCAGTATCTTTTTCAATATTAATTTTGAATGATTTGATATTTCCATCATATTCTATATTTATTTTTTAATTTTATATGTCTCCATATGTTTCATTATAAACATTCTCTTCATCTCTTTATATTTCTTAAAAACAAATCTTCGTTAATAAAATTTACAAAAGTTTTAATACTATCCTTTTCAATTATTTTTGTTAATTATAAAATTCAATTTTTATCCATTTCATACATTTTAGGAATCTGAGAGTCCCTTTGGAATACCTCCACATTGTATATGCAAATACTACAAAACAAATGTATAATTAATCAGTTCTACAACTGTAATAACGTTTATTGAGTTATAAAAATATTGCTTTTTATATTGATTAAGCATTGAGTTCCTGAGATACAATTAGGAGCGGTATTGAACTATTAGATCTGTTTGAGAGTAATTTATGAATTGATGTTAATCAATCATAATTAAGCCGTGCTTACAGAACTTGTAAGTTGCCTTGTTTCAATGCTGCGCTTGTTGTGCCTCCTGGATTGTAATTTGATATATCTTGTCCAATGAGATTAAAAAGTATGGTGTCATAATTTGAGTAGTTTGAGCCTTTCGGTTAATTGATTGGAAAATAAGAAACTAGGCTTTTCGTATATCCGATTCCAGACTTGATCTTAGTGATCGCAATCGAGCTGTGCAAGCTACCTGCTTAAACTCTCCTGAAATGCATATTTTTCAGGGTACTATTTGCTTTGGCTTGCTTGGTTAAATTTTTCAACAATTCTTTGTTTAGCGCTTGATAAAATTTTTGGTAACTTGATGGATATTTGCTCAAAATTGATACATGATGGAGAGGCAAAGCAAATGTTAACACATCTTTTTTGAAAAGTGCTTGGAAGGTTTTACAATCTTTGCCCATGAGAGCCATTTCAAAACATCTATATTTGTTAATAAATCCGCTCTTCTCGACACTTGTACTACCAGATTGTTTATTTGCATCATTATCTTTCATAGAAATTAAAAAAATGCGTTACGCATATCCAGTGAAGAAAATACAGTAGATGTGCCTAGACTATCTAGAATATCATCAATAAGAGGTAGAGGATAAGCGATAAGGGTCATTCTTAGTAATAACATTCAACTTTTTGTAATTGATTACAAGGCGATAACCGTCATTTCTCTTTTTGACCAATATTATCGGACTAGCCCAAGATGATTTTGATGGTCGAATGATACCTAGTCTTACGTACTTTTTGTCTAGCTCGGCTCTCAAATAAACTAATTTTTTAGGAGACATTGGATAAGGGGATAAGGCCGATTAAGAATCGGAGGACGATCTTCAGTAATTATTTCACGTTGGATGATGTTGGTGGTCTTAGTAGGAGTACCGTCATCCTAATCAAATTTATCTTGATATTGAAGTAAAAGATAGATGACTGTAGGCGCTTAGAAATTTTGACAGGTATATTATCGGATTCAAAAGTTGGAAATAGTTTCTTCTTTTCATCAGTTAGTTCTTGCGAATTATCCAATGTAGAAGGTGTTAGGTTCATATTAGAGAACATGTCATTAATTTTATATCCTTCGATATCAGAAATTTCATGGATAGTAGTAATTGGAACTTGTCCGTTAAACATTATACAGTAGAGTCATCATCAGTATGATTGCAAATTATAGCTTGTAATTTCTTTTGATGAGGTCCCAAAAAAACATCGTTCAAAGTCAAATAATGGTAATAATTTTCATTCATTTCAATGATATGTTCTAAACAACTACTCTGTAAAACGTGTATATTTATAGAGGTATTTGATTTAGAGGGAGTTATCATATTATCTGCTTGATAAAAAATTATATTGATCGAATCATTGCTTGTAAGCACGTCGGCGTGTCATTTTCAATTTGTGGAACCTGGGAAAAACCTCGAAAGGTATTCTGATAATTCATTAATTCACCATTTTCTTCATATTAAGCATTTGCTTCTTGCTCAATTTCCTCTTATACTGGTTTAAAATAATGATATGTGCTGTGTGCTATGTTTTGTCAAGAGTTGTTGTGGGTTAGATTCTTTTTCAATCAGTATTGTTATTTCAGTTGGCGTCTTTCTATATTGAACAGATATGTTTGTCAAAGTGAAATCAATTCTAGAATTTTCATATTTGCAGCCAATTGTTTCCAATAATAACCGGCATTGGAGTAGTTTCTAAAAATTCCACATTAATAGGAATAGTAACAATTCCAATTGTTATAGCTACATCATAAATAAAACCCAAGTAAACGAAAGTACTATTATTTCCAAATGTAAAGATATGGTGATGGATGATGAATCAATTTCCAAGCCAAGCATTCTTCAGCGTTGCGGTCCATGATGCATTTTGAGGCGCCACAATCAATTATGCAATCAATAGCCTTGTCGTCTATCATAATTTTAGCACGAGTGGCAATGTATAGATTTTTTTAATCATTAGCTATGTTGAGATCAGCAAGACCAAATCCATTTTTTTTTGGTTCTATCAAGTAAGACTGTATCTCGTGTTTGGTTAATTTTCCATGCATTCGTGGGTTGATTTGCAAGAGTTGTCCAACGGTAATGTTTGCTTTCCGATTTATCACATCTTCAGTGAGGCTGTATTTCGAGGTTTTGATCCTTTCTTTAATTGTGTTACGAGTTTGCTATTAACCGGTACCATTTCTTGATCTTCTGTAGGTTTCGATTGTCTGCTTGATAATTGCATTGGTGTTTGGGTCTGTTGTTGAACCTGCTCAAAGGTAACTTTTCTTTTTGAAGTGGAAGTTTCAGATAATTGAGGATCAATAGTAATGATTTTGGAGCAAATTTTCTTGTAGGTCTTTCTGTGGTTTTTGGCTTTTCTGAATTTTTTGTGGTATTTGTTTATTATATGGTTAATGTGGTTCAATATTTGTGGATTTGGAGTGTTCTGCGGGCAAAAGCCGATTGGGGTTTGTTGTGGAAGAGGTCGATTTCCAAAATCAACCGACCTTTCAATTTCTTTAAACGATTTGAGTCTTCTTGTTGGTCTTTGTAATAAGTAACTTGTTATTATTTATAGTTTTTATGATCAGAGTCAGCAAGAGGTAAACCATTATAGTTGAAACTCTGAGGTGGGCCACGATTGTTGTTGAAACCATTGTTACTATTGTTATTCATATTACCATTATATTACCATCGATTATTATTGTAGTTATTGCCGTAGTTATTATAGTCACCTTGATTTTTGTTATTTCCATTATTAGAACCATTGTCATAGTCACTGTTATTATTGTTTTTGTTGTTAGCACGTATTTCGACCAAAACTTCGATTGTCATCTTTTTTTCAACCACATTTCCATTAATTTTTTGATAGTAGTAACGTCAGGAGTGGAAGCAATAGCTGCTGGCAAAGAAACAGCATTAAGTTTAGCAGCAACTTTACCTCATGGTTAATTTTGTAATATTCTTGAGCAAGCTTTAAATGTTTTTCATGTGTTTCGGCTCCATTCATCATACAGTGCTTGTAGTATTCTGGTAACATTTTATATTTACATTTACAGTGTAGTATATCCTCCACAGAAACACCACACTTTGCTTCTCTTTTGGTGAGACTTGTTAAGAATGTTAATGGAGATTTACTAGGTGTTTGATATATTTCTTCAAATAGTTCTCTTTTCCTTTGTGTTACTCGTGCTCCACTGTATAATGTTTCCAATGTTTTAAGAGCACAGTCAAATTCAGTTCCATCAAGGGTCGAACATAGCTTATTAAGCTATTAAACTTGATTCTAGCAAGGATTCTTAATTTGGAGTGCAGCATATATAACTTTTGGGTTTCATCTTTGACGCTTTTGACGCCAATATAATCAAGAATACGATTTTTGAATTCAATAAAATCTTCAGTTCCCATTTCGCTAAAGCAGATCAATCTAACAGCGTGCTGATTATGATTAGCCAACATAGTTGATTAGTGAGTAGTATTATCCATGGTAGTAAAAAATTTACGGTTGTAGTCAAAGTCAGTTGGTACGAGAGATGTTTTTGAAATATTTTAGATTTGTAATAGGTTTTAAAATTTAAAAATGAAAAATAGCTTGTAATAGATTATATCTCAATCAATTAACCAAAAGACTCGGGCCACTCAAATCATGACACCATACTTTTTAATCTCATCGGTTAATCATTCAAGTAGTCGTCGTCAAGATATATCAAATTACAATCCAGGAGGCACAACAAGCGCAGCATTGAAACAAGGCAACTTACAAGTTCTGTAAGCACGGCTTAATTATGATTGATTAACATCAATTCATAAATTACTCTCAAACAGATCTAATAGTTCAATACCGCTCCTAATTGTATCTCAGGAACTCAGTACTAAATCAATATAAAAGCATTATCTTTTATATCTAAATAAACTTTATCTTGTTTTTAGTATAAAATTAAAGAACTGATTAATTACACATTCTTCTAATTGTACGCTTTTTTAACACTATGGGAAAAAACGCGAAAATAGAAATTTTAAAATTTGCAGTTATTTGTTTTTTTACGTAAGATTATTATAAAGTTATATCTTTCCAGTAAAATTTTCATATAAAACAGTTTTTGCAACGAATATCATAGTAGCTTTTTCAGAAAAGTTGTAGTTTATATCTCATTTTACACCTTTTTTTCCGTAGTGACTAGATGTAAATACTGAAAATATTTTCATATGACGGGTTTTTTTATATCGTGAGTAGAGATCTACTATATCTGTAAGTATTTTAAAATCTTTATTATTTGTAGCAACAAAGTTTGAAGTAACATAACCTAAACTTGCTAGAATTTTTCTTCATTTTCAGGAATAGCATCGTTTGTTTCTTCCATATCGTCAATTTCATCATTACCATCATGGATTAAGGATGTGGTGTGATTATCTAAGATGCCTTCATTCCGTTCTTAAAATTGAAGTTGATCTGTGTTTTAAATTTGATTTAAGGTAAGCCCTTGATATAAGAGGCTTTTTAAGAGAAACCACGAGTGCTCTTAAATTAAAGTTCGACTGGTCTGTAGTACGATTAAGTTGGGTAAATCTATACCGAAAATACAATTTAACGGTATGCCAAAAGTAAATTGATTTAACTTTACATTGATTAACTTCTCGGTCAATATCTGAGATACTCTCATATGAGCGTATTGATGACCTTATGAGCCTATTGACCATCTCATTTGAGCACATGCATTTGCTCTGAGAGCATACAGGAGGGCAGGGTGTGCATGTTGGAATACTTTTTACAACGTCGCCCTAAATATTGCACCAGAAACCCCTTCAAAGAGTAGATTTACTACATATCAGGCTCGAATTACGGGGCCAAATTATCAAACTCCGCTTTATGCAGACTTTACCTTAAAATACTGGGAAAGTTCCAGGAAATTTATTTTTTAGTTGATAACTCTTGCGATTTTGAAGTAATCTCAAAGAGCAATATTTTAAAACAGATATACAAGAAACAAAAATAATTCTAGCAAAAATCCCAATCTAGTTCATACATTATTCAAACAGCTATTTCCGTTAAAAGCATACAAAAACGCAACTTTAATGAACTATAACTCGAGATAGCAAACATTTAAGCACATAGTTTATAAGCCAAAAATGATTCTTTCATTTAGTTGTATTATATTTTACCATAAAATTTATTTCGAAAAATCATGAATTTTCCCCTTGTATACCCTCGTCCAAAATTTGACTTTTTCGAAAAAAGCTAATAGCTCTATGAAAAATAGAGCTAGGGTGACAAATAATATTTCAGGGAATAGGTATTTTTTTGCGTTATTTTTCTGTAGCATTAACTTTAAAACTTAACTATAAAGTTGTTTCTAAAATCATTAAAAACTGCTTTTTATGTTTTTGCTTTTTTTGCAAAATTTTTGGTGAGACACGTTTTCAATATATATACTATTAGATACAAAATTAAATTTTATATTGAGGTTACTTAATAAAAGTAGCCAGGTTACTATACATGTTTGCTGCCAATTTTGCATTTTAAAAATTTAGGATCGTTTTTATCCAATTTTTTCATCATCAGAAAATTTTGAATTTCAACTGCCGCCACGCCTGAGACGTATGAAAGTTCAAAGAAAATTCGTCGAAGCTATCATTTTTTTGCAATGCAATGGTATGTAGGGGATGTTTAAGTTAGAAAATATAATACTGTAGTTGCAAATGGAACAACTCATCATTGTAAATTGAAGCAGGATAGTAAAATAGTTTTGTTAAATTCAAATACTTTAACTGAATTTACAAAAGTTTTTGTATATTTATGAGGAATAAGAAATTACAATATTTATTAAAATCAAGGGGAATAAATTCTTTGAACTTCTCCCTATTTGTGGTTTTTATCATTTTAAGCATGCAATATATTGCATGGCAACGGCGAACTTCATTAAGTTAACACAATAACATTTTTTACCTTTCTCAAATACTGTGAGGGAAAAAACCCTACCGTTTATTCTCGAATGTTTACTTAAACTTATATTTTGTTAAAAGAAGTAAAGCTAAATATTCACAATCTATACTACCGTTTAAAAAGTAGCATTTGGGCTTTCATATAAAGTAATTTAAAAGTCTGTCTCGTACATAGTTAGTGATTGAAGCGGAGTTAAATCGAGAAGGGACAAAATATATGATAGTAAAAAAAAGGGAAAGGAAGGTATGCGATGTTTTTACTTCCGATGGACATATCGGAGAAATCTCAAAACTGTTCTGAGACATGCCATTCTTCTAAAATACCCGAGGAATGTATAAAAAATGTAAAAGGTGAAGTAGTTTTGCTCAATATTTCCCATTTTTACACTTCATCTAACACTATGGCTCCTCATTTAACTTCCGATGTTGAAAATTCCATAAAGTCTTTGCTGTTTAATAAAGTCTCTTTTTCTGCCATCCAGAAATTGTACCCAACTATACCATTGAGTACTCTTACGAGGTATAGAAAGCAATACTTGGGCGATGTCAAAATATCAAAAGGTGGAAGACCAAACAAAATCAGGAAGTTTAATAAATCTTATATTGCAAGACAGCTTCGTACAGGTAGATTAGATGGTCCAAAGGGTGTGTAAGGGCATCTCAAATTGAAAGGTGTTGATATGTCATTGAGCGGCATTAGGAAGTGCCTCAAAAAAAGGGGCTTTAATGCCAAAAGAAAAATCAAGACAAACTTTGTCAGCAAGGACAACAAGGAAGAACGATATGCATGGGCCAAAGAATACAGAAATCATACATTGGTAGACTGGCGTCAATGGGTCTTTTATGATGAGACCAAAGTCAATATGCGGGGTTCTGATGTCAATTCTTTCTATTGGTCGGATGGTGACAATACTTCGCTACCTCATCAAATGTAACCTCACGTTCAAGAAGATGGTGGAGGGGTTATGTTCTAGAGCTGTATAACTGCAAAGGACCCTGGTTATGGTACTACAATTATTGATGGCTCAATAGATTCATCTGTTTACGTTGATATATTGAAAAGTTCCTTGTTGGACACATTGGACTACTTTGACTTACATATAAAAGATGTCCGTTTTGAACAAGACATAGCCACACCGCATACCTCTGTTATTATTAAACAGTGGTTTAACAAGCACAGTGTCTCTGTTGATACTATTATGGATTGGTCGGCTCAAAGCCCAGACTTAAATCCAATTGAACATGTTTGGTATCCGCTAAAACGTCGTCTTAATGCGTACCCCACTAGACCCACAACCAAAGAAGAACTGGAACAGAGGATTGTCACTGAATGGTATAAACTTACTGAAAAAGGCTGCGTAAAATATATAGATAACATGCCAGCAAGAATTAATGCCATCATCAAGAGTAAGGGCGGTCCCACTAAATATTAAACTTTTTTCATAATAAGCAAAAATTGAATTTTCTAACTTTAACCCAATTTCTCACTAGTCGTTGATGCTGAATATTTGCATAAGTTGTATCATTGAAAAGCCCTTAGTTTACTTTACGAAATAATATAAGCCATATGCTTATATGCTTAGTATAGGGAAAGAAATCCATGCAAAAAGGTAAAAAAAAAAAGAACGGTAGGGTTTTCCCCCTCACAGTAGTCTCTACTTTACTAACATTTGTATACACGCAATTTAAAATTGTAACATATGGCTGTATCGTTGGTTTCTTCAAATAGTTTTTCCAGATAGTTATATTTTTATTAAAACATTTTTGCCAGGTGAATTTTTACATGTGTTCATCATGTTAACGTTATCATATAGCGCTAAACTATAGCTACTAGTTTTGTAATATCTAGAAATATGAAACTAACTTGGATACACTTAAGTTACTACGGTCCAATAATAGATTAAGCCATTAATTAAATACGAGGCTTATGGAATTATTATTATTGAGTCTTTTATAGCATATCTTGTCAAAGTCCTGATTAATTAAAAGTACAATTTATTGGTCTCAAATAAGTATTCCTACTTTGTCGAGTTGAGGATTGATCTAATTATAGAACCAATTTGTGTGAAATATGAATACAATGCACATTATTATATACTGCTTTATTTCCACGCATAAGTTTACAAAATATAAAACAACTATATGCCTCAGTTATATAATATTTCTATTTTCATTTGGTATAATATATAAAAACCTCCTCATCACCGGTGGCCAGCTGGTGATGAAAAGGAAAAAAAAATATTGACAAGTGAAAACTACCGTGAATGGTTATAAAAGTTTTACCTCCTTCTCGAGGGCACTCATAAAGAGATGCAAAAATGTTTATTCTCCAGTAGAAACGGTTGGAGTCCTCCTCCAGTACATGACGAAAACCAAGACCGGCAGTTGTAAAAGTTTTACCTCCTTCTCGAGGGTGATTTTGGAACAAAAGGTACGAAGTAAAAATGAAATAAAAATTTTGAACTGTATAAAACTTTTCAAGAAAAATAATAAGTGCAACTGCGAAAAAAAAACCGTCATCTCAGCATGTGATACCATCAGTTATTAATGGTGTCACAATAACAATGTCCTGAGGATACAACTGTAGTAGAGCCATATCTATATTCTGATATAATAGTAGTATATTATAAAGCCCAGTTGATGATGATTTAGAATGTGAAATTAGTGTTTTTCATAGGTTTGATTGGATATGTAAATTTATACTTATCTAGATTAGTCATAATTAAAGAAGTTTGGATATAAAAGAGATGTTTTTTATTCATAATAAAGTTCTTTATTTTTAGTGTACTGTTTCATTTTATAATGATTTTCTTCATTTTTATCAAATAATTTAGTACATATTTTTAACTTGGAGAGTAATATAATTTTTTGGCGTAACAATTGAAACAGTTTTGCGGGACGTTTTATTTTTTTGCAATGCAGTTGTATGTAGGGAATGCTTAAATCAGAAAACATAGTATTTACGAGTGGAACAGCTAATTGTAAATTGAAACAAGGTAATAAAATAGTTTTTCAATTCAAATAAAGCTTTACTTGTATTTTATATCATTTAATTATTCAATATGTTGCATGACCAGGGAGAATTTTATCAAATTCACAAGATAATTTTTTTGTGCCGTGATTGTGGGGTATAATTACATATTTCCTATACATTATTTTTTATTTCAAATAAAAGTTTTTTATAATAAATAGCAACAGCTAATCTCAATTACAATACTGTTGATGACTTAATGTCTACTTTTGTTAACTTTTTTTGCCTAGTGAATTCTTATACACTTATACATTGTAAATTTCAGCTTTATTTAATGTTAAATATATTTTAATTTAAAAATTTATCAAGCTTGGTCCAATCTTCGAATACATTTTTTACATCGTTTACTCATATTTCAAATGATAAAACTGACAACATAAGCATTAAGCATGCATGTGTTATTTATTTGCCGAATAAGAAGCAACTTCTGGCCGCCGTAGTAAAATATACTGTACATGATAGTGCAAATAACTTATTTTTATTCAATGTCTGTTTCAATTTGTAACAATATTTACCGAAAAAGGTGGTACTGTATTGTGGAACAACATTTGAACATTAAATTGAAGTAAAGTACAAAAAGAATGCTTTTTTTTTCAAAAACATCAATGTGCCTGTAGCCACATCGAGTTTGAAGCTTCAAAATTTTAGAAACTTTAAATATGAATATCTTTCCAAATATTTGCTTTACATAATAATGTTCCACAATAAAAAGACTTGTAATTTATGAAGCAGAAGAATTTTTCAATCAAAATTATTATATTCTAACTTATCCCTAATTGGTTTTTCAGCCGTTATCTGAGGTACTCTCATATGAGAACATCGGTGACCTCATGAGCCTATTAATGGTCTCATTTGACCATATATGTGCTCTGAGAGCATCCAAGTGGTCATAGCGGTTGGTTTTATTGTGGCATTATTTATCGTTTTATATTAGCTATACCATGTTTTCCAAATATCACCACGGGAAAGAAGGTGTAAAATGAGATATAAACTACATCATTCTGAAAAACTACTACTATGACAATCACTGTAGAAACTATTTTACATGAAGATGTTATTGGAAAGGTATAACTTTATAACAGTCTTTTGTGAAGAAATAAATAACTGCAAATTTTAAAATTGCCATTTTCGCGTTTTTTCCCGTAATATATTGCTATAAAATATTTAATCTATTTATTGATATCACTAATGTTTATACAAATCAATACATCAATGGCGGAATTTCCTGATTTACTTTTAATAGTATTTACAAATTAAAAAGAACATAGGAATTGACTCGGTGCGTAATCGTGTAACAGTGTACACTCAATGCCTCAATTTTTAATACACCATGTTATACATTATATATTGCATACTTTTCTTCAGAAATCGCCCAAAATTTTAATTTCTGCTTTACCGATAATCTTTCCATTATATGTAGTACCAAAAAAATTTCTAACTACTCTGCAGATTTAAAAGGAGTGTTCATACAGTAGATTAAATAAATCAAGAACCCAACATCTCAACAAAAATATTCAAAAGTACGGAATAACTGACAATTTGCTATATCCAAATAAACTTCAGTGTACATATTATGTATCATTATTTATTAGTATTCGGAGCACAGACCTTCATTAGTAGAATATAATTGATTAATTCATCTTAGCATTTTGATCTGAAACATTATTTTAATAAACAACCTTTTTCTCGTAAACATAATTTTATATTATTACATACGAATCCCGATAGTATACTTATTGATATTACAGAGAACAAATGTAATACATTTGTTTATACAGTCATGGCCACAAATGTTTTGCCCCTTTAAAGAAACTATGGATTTTTTTTTCTTTTGCACTTCCACTTCAAACTGTTTTGCATTATTATAACATGAGTAAAACAGTTCAAATTATTATTAACAAATTGCAAAATCCGAAACGATCCAAAGGTGAAGTAAAAAAAACGAAATTAAGTGCTATATTTTGTTTAACGCAACTTGGATTCAATCAATATGATGGACATGAAGCAAATAACTGTCGAAGGTGCCATCAATAGAGTAGCCACTCCTGGTACAGCTTTAACAGAAAAGAGTACAGGTAGGTCGTTTTCTTTTGATGATAATACAAAACGACATTTGGAACGAATTATAAGAAGTGATACGTTTCAAACAGTTAAGGCTCTCCAGGGGCAACTTCGTTCAATGAGCAAGAGTGCCTCTCGCACAACTGCAAGGAACTGGGTAAAGAAATTGGGCTTTAAATACCATTCTGCTGCGAGCAAGCATAAGTTCTCTGATGATCAAAAAAACAGGCTCGAATGGGCCGTAGAGCATGTTGGCTGGACTGATCAGCAATGGGTGCAGGTAGTCTGGTACGATGAGTCAAGGTTTCGCGTGTTTGGCCACGATGGCAAGCCAAAAATTTTGAGAAAGCAGGGTAAACGATATGAGAGCTGCCATCTTCTAAGAACTGTAAAATATGGTGGTGGCTATGGTCCATTAGCTCTTGTGGATGGTAACATAAACCAAGATTTATATGTTGATTGTTTATCTCGGCGATTTCTGCCTTGATACTATAAACTACCATATTTGGAAGATGGGAAGTACTTCTTTCAAGAAAAAAATGCGCCTTCCCATACAGGTGGCTATGCGAAATGGTGGAAGTGTAGCCATTTGTTGAACGTTTTGAAGAACTGGCTAGCTTAGAGTCCAGATCTAAACCAATTGAGTATATTTGGAGTGAGCTGGTTCGTCTGTTGCGTAGCCGTCGGCCAGACATTAAGAATACTGAAGATTCAAGACAAACTCTTAATGAGATTTGGGAAGAGCTGGCTCCCGAGTTTGCAAAGACTTTAGTCTCAGTATGAGCAAAAGGTGGTAGGGAGGTATAGATGCTAAAGGCGATGCAACAGAATATTAAATTTATTTTATTTTATTTACTTTTTAAAAATAAAGATATGCAGCTTCACATACAAAAATACTATGACATTAACTCAAGCTAATCATAAGCAATTGAACTTGCATTGGGAAGTAGATGTTCATTATGCATATTTTTTTGAACAATTTTTGGACGAAACATTTGTGACCATAACTGCATATATATTTGCATAATTTCCCTTTACCTATACAGTCGGCAAACAAACTATCAGTCAAACATATACAATTATTTCCTTAAAAATTTCGTACAAGGAGTAACTCGAACATATCAAGATAACTAACTCATGCTTTTTATGGCTATGTATTTATAGAGAAATAGTAATGCTTAGGTAAAAAAATTTAAAAATTTATTAAAAACTTTCCTCTACATCTTTTAACTGCAACAACAAACGTAATTTTTTCTTCATTTTTTTTTCTTTTTCTTCTTCTACTTCTATTTCTTGTTTTTTTTTTATAATTAAGTTTTTGCTTAACAACAAATCACGCTTCATCTGTTTGATTTGTTTGTCAATAAATGACAATGATGATGAGGGTGATGAGGGTGATGAGGGTGATGATGGTAATGATGATGATGATGATGATGATGTTGTTGTTGTTGTTGTGGTGGTGGTGGTGTGTAAGTTTGGAGGAGTTGTGGGGCCCGGTACAACTGGAGCTGGGGGTCTTGAGACAACAGGAGTTGAGGGGCCAGCCGCAACTAAAGTTTGGGGGGCTGCGGCAACAGGAGAAGTGCATTTGCACCGAGCGCCGGCAAACTTTAAAGTTTGCTGAATATATTTATTTTTCTATTTTCAAAAATTAATTAATTAGTATCCTTATGACAAAAATGTTTTGTATTTACATTTATTTCGGGTTGCTTTCTTAAAAACACTGCTTTTCTTATAAACACAAATCCAAGTGATTGACATAAGACAGTCTTTTTGGTGTGATAATTATACCAAAAAAAAGATTCACAATCATCAACCGTCTCAAATTCTACCAAACAGCCACTTTAAAAGAATTGTTAAATTTTTTATATCAAAAACGTTCATTGTTATTTGTGTTTTACCCGGATGTCGTCAAAGGTTTATAAACCCTTGCGGGTACAATCAGAGCGCAGTTCTTGAAATTTTTTTCAATTTCAGTTACTGTTTTTTCTTTTGTTTTTGGTCCAGAAATAAAAATGTAATGGTCAGCTAAATGACGTGAATGTAACTTTGTTAGCGAACGTTAAGCTTTTGGTTTTTAGCGATTAAACCTACCAGATTTTAATTTCATTTTTATCGATTAATAAAAAGGAAAAGACTGGTGCGCAGTATTTGCATAATGGTTTACGTTAATCATAAGCAGCCCTAAAAACTGTTTGTACAGTGACTCACAAAACTGTCCCAATGTTTTGCACTTTTGGCTTTTTGGCCGATTATTGAGGTAAATTGCGGGAAACATGTACTTGAGGATCACTATGGGAAAAAACACAAAAATAGCAATTTTAAAATTTGCAGTTATTTATTTCTTTACGTAGGATTGTTATAAAGTTATACCTTTCCAATAACATTTTCACGTAAAATAGTTTCTGCAGCGATTATCATAGTAGTTTTTACAGAAAATTTGTAATTTATACTGTATCTTATTTTGCACCTTTTTTCCCGCAGTGTGACAAATTGGTTCAAAAATGATCCAAAAAATAAACTTATTCAATAGCTCATGAACTGCAAAGTAAGTCAAGCTAGCATATTAAATGCTTTTTATACAATTTTAAATTTTGCATTTGATAAAGTAAAATTTGGACAGATGTTTCACATTAAATTCTGCTCAAAATGCAATTGAAAATTCAAAGATATTTTAAATATACTCATCAATTTTTATAACCAAGTTTCAAATTTAAATATTTGACAACATGTGCAGTTAAATTCTCTATTGATCTAGCTATAGATGAATTTTTCAACTAAATTTTTCGTAGAGAAAACGAGATTTTTGTCAATATTTTTTTTTAAATTCAAAATTTGAGACAAGAGTAAACTGGTCCTTCTTGAGAGCAAAATCGAGGATATTCTTTTTTTTATTCGTTTTTGAGGATATCTCTACGAAAAATCAATTTTTTTTTTAAAAAAAATAGACCTAATAAAGCTTGCTAAGATCTATAATAAAAATAAAAAAATAACTACTGCTCAATTTAAAGAATATTTTGAAATCTACTACAAAAAATGTCAAAAAAAAAAAAAAAAAAAGTGCTCAAAACTTTTATACTTAAACATATTATAAAGCGCCACAAAATAAATAAGTTTTCTTATTTAAAAGTGTTAGTATAGCTTAGTTTTTTGTAGAGATATGAAAGTTCAAAATTTATGATTTTTTGTAGGTAAATACATGTAGAATTCTGAAACATTAGCACTGAAATAGTTATACCAACTGCAAAAAATAGGATATTTCTGGATACTTGGTTTTGGATTAAACTTAATTATCTCAAGTACATTGGCATATGATGTTTTCTTGGGGTTATATAGTGGGGAAAAAAATAAATTGGGGATGAAAAGCGAGACTCAGTTTTTAGGGAAAAAACAATGAATTTTACTTGTTTTTGACGCTTTCAAGGGACATAAAATAAATTCAGGGACTGGCAGCATAATATGGCCAATTTATGTATTTCTTGCAGTGTTTGGGGCATACTTTAAAAGGTACTTAGTCCGGTGTTTGATATGAAAAATGTCGCATGCTCCGATTGTACAGATTTTACGCAATGACAGTAATATCCAGAATGACATTTTTTTATCCCAAGATAAGCTATGGTATTATATACATTAAAAAGAACTTTGGGTATGAAAAATAAGTTTAATTATAAATATATATGTTATAACCACTGATACTTATTTAGAATACTTGCCAAAACATTCAAGTTAAATCCATTTTTTGGGGGAGTAAGTTAATCGTATCATTAAAACTCCTCGAAAAACCTGTTGATTGATGTTGTCCCCTAACATAATGCTGCTTATATATAATGCAACAGTTTTACATGTGAAATAGATTTTAAGCCAATTTGTATCTGATATAATTTTGTATATAAGTCTGTAATACTGGAATACCATAAGGTAAAATACCCTATATGTACCTCGACAGATGGCATTAAACTATTTACGTCGCACTTTTTCCTGCAAAACTACTGATTTCAGCTTGATATAATATAAATCAAAGTGTAACCTATTTAATATTAGATGATTATAAGGGTTTTGATGACTTGGCTGTTCCATTTATAAGTTTTTACTAGTTGATATTTAGATTTTAAATAAATGAACAATAGGAAAGGGCTGTATGTCAACTAGCCATAGTCAGTGTATGTTTGCACCGATTTATTATATGAATTTAATAGGAACTGTTTTTGCCTCGGCTTCTAAACTACATATAAAATGGCATGATTTGATTATATATAACATTACATGTTTGTTTTTCATCTGTTTACCCCATTATATTGCATATATAATAAGTTTTCCGTATAGCTAATTGTGCTGCTTCACGTCATATTCTTTTAAACAAAATAGAACTTTTTCAATTGTATATATGGAATATATAATTGACCCAATTTAGAACATTTAGTGGGGCAATCTTTTTATTCTTTCCCATTTTCGGGAGCCTAATAAACTAATCTCGTTTCAGATTTTAAATGGTTTTATATAAATATAAGATCATCGAAACAGCCATCTAATATATGTTTTATTATTCTTAAAAACAGAACTACAATTAAAAAAATGGTATATAAATTTGAACCTCCTTACGCTGTTGAGACAAAGGGGTATGGCAAGAAAGATGGAGAAACAGCTGTGTATCGACATTTCAAATTTGCTGATAAACTTCTTGCACATCCCCCAAATATTTTTACCATGTGGCAAATGTACCTTCATGGATATTATCTCAGCACTGGTAAGTGAAATACTCATTTTATGTAAATATTAGATTTTAATGTTGTTTGTTTTTGCTTGAGTAGACAGACCATTTTTGGGTACTCGTCGCAAGGAAGGTGAAGAATATAAAGAATACGAATGGGAAACTCATCGTCAAGTAAAGAATTACATTGAAAACTTTGGTAAAGGGCTCACAACCCTTGGGTTACAAAGACAAAGCTCTCTTGGTGTTTACAGCATCAATCGTCGTGAATGGGTAAATATAAACACTCGTAATTAATGTCAGTATACTGATACTTTGATTATTAGACCATTTCAGAAATTGCATGTTATCGTGAAGCTTTTATCATTGTCGCTTTATATGACACATTAGGCCCTGAAGCCATGGAACATATTATCAACGAAACTGAAATGGAGTACATTATTGCCAGTAAAGATAAAATCAACAACATTTTAAGCATCAAAGCCAATATTCCCATGATAAAACATATCATTTCAATGGATGAAGATGTCAATTCTCAAGATTTAAAAGAGGCTAAAGAATTAGGAATAAATATTTATACATTCAAGCAAGTGCAAGAGTTGGGTAAAGAAGTAATTGAAGAGTCTGAGATGCCATCAGTGGAAGATATTGCTACAATCTGTTACACTAGCGGCACTACTGGTGTTCCTAAAGGTGCTGTTCTCACTCAAGCTAATTGCGTTGCTTCCACATATGGTGTTTCTCACGTCAGTGAAATTGGTTGTTTAGCTAATGTCGATGAAAATGATATTTATATATCTTATCTTCCCATGGCTCATGTATTTGAACGTGTGGCACAGGGTTTTATTCTATTTAGAGGTTCTGCTATCGGTTATTATCATGGAGATACAGTAGGTTTGATGGATGATATTTGCGAATTGAAGCCTACAATTTTTGTTTCTGTACCTCGTTTATTTAACCGTATTTATGATAAAGTGTTGGCTGGTGTTAATGCAAAGGGCGGAATATCTAGCTATCTTTTTAATATGGCCTATAATGCTAAAAAGGCAAATCTGAACAACTCTGTACATCATTGGGTTTATGATAAACTTGTATTCGCTCCTGTTCGTGAAAAACTTGGTGGAAGAATTCGTTTTATTTTGAGTGGTTCAGCACCTATTGCACCTGAAGTATTGGAGTTTTTAAAAATTTGCTTCTCTGCTACAGTCCATGAAGGATATGGTCAAACTGAGAATTATTGTAGTGGCGCATTGGTAAGATATATATTTCTATTTTATGATAAAATCAACTCATCTGCATTATTTAAATTAGACTATAATTGGTGATAACACAACTGGTGTAGTTGGGGCTCCATTCCCCTGTTCAGAAATGAAACTTGTTGATGTACCTGATATGAAATATTTATCCACTGATCTTCCTTATCCTCGTGGTGAGATTTGCATCCGTGGTAACGGTATTATGAGAGAATATTACAAAAACCCCGAGAAAACAGCAGAAGCAATTGATTTAGAAGGTTGGTTACATACAGGTGATATTGGTATGCTTGATCATGCAAAACGTTTATCCATTATTGATCGTCTCAAGAATATCTTCAAGCTTTCTCAAGGGGAATATATAGCACCTGAAAAGATTGAAAGTATTTATCAAAAAAATGAATTAGTTGCACAAGCATTTGTTTATGGTGATTCAATGCAAAGCCAATTAGTTAGTATCTTTGTTCCAGATAAAACTACTTTATTACGTTGGGCAGCAAAGAGACCTGAATTTGCATCCATGTCATTTGAAGAACTTTGTTCATCGCCCGAGGTTAATGCACAATTTTTAAAGGCTATTACTGTATTTGGAAAAGAAAACGATTTGAAGGGATTCGAGCAAATCAAAGCACTTCATCTCTCAACAAATGAATTCACAATTGAAAATGAACTTTTAACGCCTACATTTAAGTTGAAGCGTGAGCTAGTCAAGAATTTGTATCAAGATCAAATCAGAGACATGTACAATACTTTAACAAATGGCAGAACTTTCAATTAAATATTTTAATATACATAATACACCCACAAACACACATTTACTGCATTTTATTAGTAATAAAATTTCATTGACTCTATTAATATACATTCTATTTACAATTTATTTACACAAGGCCTTTTTTAAGTATTTCAAATTGCTTTTGTAAGCTCTCTATTTGATTTTTAATATAGTTCTTTTGTTGTTGATTTAATTGTTCTAATCTCTCCATTGCTGTTTCCACAGAAAATTGTTCTATACTTTGAGTATTTAACTCAATATCAATCCTGGGATAATTTTGTCTTTTAATACTAATAATGACAGGTTCGTTATCTTGTACTGGTTCCTGAGGAGGAATAGGCTTTGGTTCTGGTGTATTTGGTTGTGGTTCGTCAATATTTTTTTGTTCGGTATCCTTGTGTAAATTAATTACATCCTCTTGAGGTGCCATAACACCCTTTTGTGATATCTCGATATTTTGTTTTGATTTTTTGCCATTGTCTTTTGTTTTAATAGAGATATCCTATATAAATGTTATTAAAATAAAGCCATAAATGATTTTTTCATTAATTGCAGGCATACATCATTCTCAATGCTAAATGCATTTAATTTACTTTTCTTTATCAAAATATCATTTGTCATATCCAAAGATGCAGAATTAGCTCTATGTTAAATGTTAATAATAATTGAAGTATCAAATATGCGCACAATTCACCTCTTCAATCTATTATTATTTCCACGTCGTTGCTGCGTCTGTTGTTCCAAAAACTTTTGTGTATTAGCATCATAGGTTTCGCAAAACTCTTCTACAGTCAATTTTCGAACAGACATAAGCATTTTGTTTATTTCAGTGTTTCCTTGAGCGCGTAATGATGCACACATAAACTCTATTCTTTGTTGAATATCTTCTATCCGTCGTTGTGCTATTTTTTTTAAAATACATTAAAAATTTGTACTTTGAATTAATACTATTCTTGATATATTACTTTCTTCCTCTAGTATAGCTACCGCCTCATCTATCTCTTCGTTTTTGCTCTTTTGAATCGAGGACATTGTTATCTCATTGACCAGCCTCACTGTCATGATTTGGGTCTGGTGAAATGGAGAAAGAAGGAGTCGTACAGTCCGACTGATAAATATTGCACTATTTGAGGTAATATCAGATTCTAGTCGTTGTTATAATTTAATAGCGGTTACCTCTCAAGTACTGTCGGAGGTAACTTCATATTTTAGTGGAAATTTAATACAGTTATACATAATAAAAAATGACAAGTGGGCACATAGCATCTTTGATATACTTTATTTGCCCTGGTCAGATCAAAAAATGATAAGAGATAGAAAAAGTGGAAATTTAATGCAGTATTTTCGCTTGAAATTCAGATATTTCAGAACGATTGTAGTTGTATATTAAGACTTTTTTTTTTTTTTTTTTTTTTTTTTTTTTTTTTTTTTTTTACAATTTACACAATATTTTAATTTGCAATATGTATAAACCGATTGTAAGTGTGTATGTATATTTATTTGATGTAGTTAGGTATATTTACATCAGAAATTGTATGTATATATTTGTTATACCTTTTACAATTTTTTATAAACTCAACACATGAAAATTTTCTCAATCTGGTTCCGGGTATTTCTGATGTTTCTATCTACTCGTTTTGTAAGGTTTTAGATAATGATTTTATTTAACAATATTTGTAAATATATGGAATTATTATATACCTATTGAAATAATGTAAATAAATCGAACATTATTAAATGTATATATATATATATATATATATGTGTGTGTATATGTATATTATTGTTTTCGAACAATTACTGCTTGATCCAATGTACTACATGAAAGATCAATCTAGATAACTTTTGCATGCACCATTAAAACTCAACATTTGTTCAACAAATATAAAAAGTTTTTTTTTTTCTTGATACAAATAAACCACATCTCTTTTTTACCAAATATATAAATTATGAGCTCCAAGATCCAGACTAGTTCAGATCAAATTGATGAGAATCTAAAAAATGGAAAAAATGTTGCAGTAGATCAACATTCTGTTGCATCTTTTGATACCACTGAGCCTCCTAAATTTCGTAAGGCCATTTATTTATCTGCTATCGTTGCTGCAGTCGGTGGTTTTATCTGTGGCTATGATACTGGTTCCATTAGTGGAATTTTAGCTATGCCTCAGTTTACTGATAATTTCTTTACTGATGACAACATTACCTATTTGCAAGGTTTGCTACTTGCCTTGTACCTTATGACAGCTGCCTTAGGTGCATTCTTTTCAGGATTTTTTTGTGGTAAGTTTTTGTGTTAGAAATTCAAATATAAACTGACATATTTGGTTCACTCACTTAGATCGCTATAGTAGAAAATATTCTATTGTAGGTGCATCTGCTATTTTTAGTGTGGGTATCTTACTTCAAATCATTGGAGCTAACTTTGGTGTCATTTTGGCTGGTCGTATTGTTGGTGGATTTGGATCTGGTTTGATGACAAATGCAATTCCACTTTATCATTCTGAAATTGCGCCTCCTGATATCCGCGGCCGTCTGATCAGTTTTTTCACATTAATGGCTTCATTTGGTCAAGTGGTTGGTTATTTTGTTACATTTGGTACTAGTTATGTTCAATCTGATTGGGCATGGCGTGGTCCTTGGTTACTTCACATTATTGTATGTATTGCTTTTGGTGGTATTATCCTTATTTTACCATTTTCTCCTCGTTGGCTTATTGATAAACAAAGATATGATGAAGCAAAGGCTGTTCTTTCGGAATTACATGAAGTCCCAATCACTCACTCTTTGGTCGTAAACGAATATCAAGATATTTATGATGAACTTGAATTAGAGCGCTCTCTTGGTGATCGTAGTTATGGTGAACTCTTCCAAGGCACAAATTTGAAACGTACTATGATTTCTTTCTTTATCGGTATCTCTACTTCTTTTACTGGTAGCGTAGCTATCTGGTATTACGCTCCTCAAATCATTCAAAGTGCTGGTCTTGATGATGCATCTACCTCAATTGCTGCTTCTGGTGGTACTGGTATTTTTGCTCTTATTTGTGCTTTTGTTTCTCTTCAATGGTGTATTGATAAAATGGGCAGAAAGGCCGTATTTTTGATTGGTGCAAGTATTATGGGTATCAGTATGTTTGTTGTAGGCGCTATGTTCCAGGTTTATACAGAAGTAGATGTTGAAAACTACTCTGTTACCATTACCAATCCATACGCTCGTAATACTATTATTGCTTTTCTTTATATTTTTGTTGGTACATTTCAATTCAGTTGGGGCATCGCTTCCTATGTATATCCTGCTGAAATCTTCAACATGAGAACTCGTGCCGCTGGTTTGGCAGCTACTTATGGCTTGAATTGGGCTTTTACCATTTTAATCACTTATTGTGTTCCTCTTTTTATTGCACACACTGTATCTGGAGTTTATTTCTTTTTTGGTGCCTGCTGCTGTGTTTGCTTTATTGGATGTTGCTTTATTCCTGAAACTAAAGGAAAGACATTAGAGGAAATGGAATATGTCTTTGGATCCAAGTAACAAAAAAACAAAACAAAACAAAACTAACATATTTCATACTTGTTTTTTCATGTATTTTTTTACATTAATTTATTATATAGACTATATCTTACTACTACTGTTTCCATATTCCTTTTAATTTCTTAATAAATAGGATCCGGCAACCCAGGCTCTCTCTCCTTCTCTCGCTGCTCTGCCCGAGGAAAAAGGAAAAAAAAAAAGTAATAGTTTACTATTATTTGTCTGTGGTACGGTCTAGTTTCTTGAACAGTTTTATATTGCATCAAGGGGTGCCTTTCCGACTCTTTTTTTTTTTATGAAAAGAGTGGTTACATGGCTGAGAATTTATACCCTTATTGAGCGGACCAGGATAATGCCTGCGTCGCCATGATGCGATAATGAAATTATACAAGGAGCCAACTACAACTGGAGTGAGGGTGCTTTTGATTTATGGTCTTTTTGTGTTATGTGCGGCTTGTTGCGTAAGGCTTTAGGTAGTTTTTTTATAGGATGTGTGTGTGTGGGTGGGATGGTTTCTGGCTCCTTGTTCATTATTCATCGCTTGAGATGTACTTTTTTTGATTCATTAAAATAAAATTTTACATTATCAACATCTTATATTTATATCTTTCTGATGCACTATTAATAATTTTGATTATCGTATTTTAAATAATTTTTCCTTTTAATTCAAATGTGGGAGTATTCCAAAAAATGTATGAAACTGCTATTTGTTTCTGTAAACTACTCCTATATTTTTCCACTTCTTATTAGGAAAAAAAAATGCAGATGTATATTTTATAAGTTGTTTTATAATAATCCACCTTAAACATAGATATATCTATCTTTTACATTGCAATAAAACTCTATGAGTCTACTTTCAAATCGACATGAACGGCATTTGAAGAATTCAGGCAAGCTTATTCTTTTTTATAAATAGCCAAAAAGCTAGTTAGATCAGTTCGAAGGATTAATTTGAATGGTTTGGATAATAAAATATAACGAAAAAGTATTGGAAAATTAATTCAAGCTAATGAAAGAAGCATCTATATATTTTTACTTCAAGTGATAATTAAAAATAAATGAATCAAATATTGAATAACAATGATATGGTACCTGGTTTCGTATAAACTTCGAATGTTAAGTTTCCGATAAAAATGCTAGAGTTTGGAGGAATACAATACATTTCGATCAAATTGTATCTACTAAATTGCATGCTTGCAATAATTATAGTAGTTTTACGATATAAGGAACAGTATCTACATATCGGGTATTAATGAACTAAACACTATATAAAATACAAATTAGGACGAAATCGTTATCAAAAGAAAGATTCTTGTGCTTCTGGTAGTTCTTCCAAACCAAGAATACTAGTAGATCAAAGAAGGCAAACTCTTTGCAAATCAGATTATATGGCTTAAATACCTCAAAAATTATTAGCCAATGAAAACAACATGTCTTCCAAGGATTCTATTGTAAATATTCGTAAAATCGAAAATTAAAAATCTGCGTAATTTAAGTAGTTAAAGATACCGCACGTGTGTCAGATACTGATGTCGCCTGAGTTTGTTATAGCAACTAGATTTTACTATTTTCATATGCAGGTGACATAATACCACTTTAGCTGTAATTTACTTCTTTTTTATATATATTTACATTGCAATATACATATCAATAAAAAAATAAAAAAAAAAAAAAAAGATATTCAGCGTATTTTCATGGTTTTCGTAAGCCATTGTATTTGCCTTATTCCATAAAATATTATTATATGTGATATATACGTATAAGATTATACACATGTGATACAATTGCTAACAATGTAATTTTTAGTATGCTACCATGTTTGGTTTTCTGCCATAGTTTGTGTAAATATTTTTTGAGACATTGACTGCACTTCTAGTAGAATTCGAAGTTCTTCCATATATTCCAACAGCATAGAAAACGAACAATCGTGGCCATGAAAATTTGACTGATTGGCCTACTTTTTTCGGTTTCTTAAATAATTTTCTACTATCTTGAATCAAGGAAATGTTGTAAAATCCATATAAATATAATAGAATTATGTATAGTAAAACATTCTCTTTAACTTTATAAACTTATTTTAATGGAAATCCACGAATACACTTGGATATTTGCTGTAGGCATGGTTGTCGCCTTTGCTGATGCATTTGGTATTGGTGCTAATGATGTTGCAAACTCATTTGCAACATCAGTTTCTTCTGGTTCATTGACATTGATGCAAGCATGTATTGTTGCTTGCTTTACAGAATTTTTGGGTGCTGTATTACTTGGTGCTGAAACTGCCGAAACAATTAAAGGCGGTATTTTATCAATTGATCATTATGTAGAGCAACCAGAAATGCTCATGTTGGCTATGTTTTGTGCTCTTTGTGGTTCAGCTACTTGGGTATTGACTGCTTCCCGTTTTGGATGGCCAGTTAGTACAACTCATTCAGTTGTAGGTGCTATTATTGGTGTTGGTATTGCTTCATTTGGTGGTTCATCTATTACCTGGGGTTATGATGGCGTTGCTAAAATCATTACTTCTTGGTTCGTTTCTCCTGTAGCTGCAGGTGTTGTCGCTGCTATTATTTATATGATTACTAAATATGCCATTTTAAGACGAGTTGAAAGTTTCAAATGGGGTATTCGTTTGGTTCCAATTTACTTTTTCTTTACTGCTGGTATTGAAGCTTTTTATATCATTTACAAGGCTCCAGGTGGTGGATCTGAAAATATGCATATTGGTGCCATTATTGGCATTGCTATTGGTGTTGCTGCAGCATGTGCTGCATTTGGTCAATGGTTCTTTTGTCCTTGGGTTGTTCGTAAAATCAAAAGAAGAGAAAATCTTAAATTATACCACATGTTCTATATCCCTTTTGTCAAAACTCAACCTACAATTGATGAAATTACTGAAGCTGAAAATCGTGTAAACTCTCGTCCTTCTTCTATTCGATCTGTCAGTAATCTTGATGATGAAGCTGCTGTTGATAATGAAGCTCTTACTCCTGGAGAAGTTAATGAAAAATTGCAGCAACTCAATTCTGATGCAAAAGTTATTCAAAACGAAAATGCTGTTACCGCAGCTGATATCACAGAAAACAAGGGGAACTGGTTTACTACAAAGGTTGTTGAATACAAGTTAAAAGTTATCAATTTTGCCATGAATGGTCTTCGTCAAGACGTTCGTAATTTAGATAACAAGAAGCTCGCTCATGTTCATGCTAATGCTGAACTTTTCGAAGATGATGCCGAATATCTCTTTTCTTTCTTACAAGTTATCACTGCTTGTATGGCTTCTTTTGCTCATGGTTCTAATGATGTCTCCAATGCTGTTGGTCCTATTTCTTCTATATATGAAGTTTGGTCTACTGGTCAAGTTGATGTTGCCGGAAAAGTTCCAATCCCTATTTGGATTCTCGTATATGGTGGTATTGCCATTGATTTTGGTCTTGCTATTATGGGTTATCGTGTCATGCGTGCTATGGGCAACAATATCACTTATTTCACTCCTTCGCGTGGTTTTTGTGCTGAATTAGCAGCAGCTCTTACAGTTCTTACATGTTCTCAGATTGGTTTACCTGTATCAACAACTCATTGTATCACTGGTGCTTCAGCAGCTATTGGTCTTTGTAACACCAATGGTTGGAAGGCAGTTAATTGGAGAATGCTTGCATGGTGTTGGTTCTCTTGGTTCCTTACTCTTCCAGCTGCTGGTCTTGTTGCTGGTCTTCTTTTTGCTCTTTTAGCAAATGCACCTAAATTTATTTAAATATCCCCATTATTCCTTATATTATATATAGTCTACTATTTGTCGCTTTTAGTCAAATAAATTTGTAAATAATTATTTTAATTTAACATATATCGTACTTGCTCTTATTTGATTTTATTAGACTAAAGTATTGAAACAGAAAAATAATTGTTTTAAATAAACTTGGAATATGTCTGAAGTATAAGAAATCAATTGGAATTCATTCAAAAAGTCAACTTGTTATAGTATTCTGTTGATGCAATTAAACTTTCTGCATTCTGTCATCAACCCAGAGATTTTGTATAAGTTTTTTGAGCTTCCAGTGATATAATTTGAATAGCGTTACTAATAATTTTTATAATAAACACAAGCACCTAAGATAACGTTGGTTACAATGAAGGATTTTTCTCATTTATAAATAAAAAATTCATTGATTTAAATCGGTTTAGTCCTTTTTAGATTCTTTTACCCATTGTTAGGAGATGATTAAAAGAGGCACCATAATTTATTTTGTTATTCTGAAATTGGAAATTTTGAATTTAATATCTTAATGAGCATAATGGTTGAAAAGCAGCTGAATGCATTTATGCATTAAAATGTAATTTTGTTGTTATTAATATTATATATTTTTTGCGAGAACTAGTCTGTATACTGATTTTAATAGATGCAAATAGCATGTAATCGACTTGCTTTTCAAGACTAACAAATACACAATGATCCATGAAGGTTAAAACGTGGAGCATGTAAAATTGCAGCTTAATTGGATTAGTATTCTTCATAAAAGTTGTATTTTTAATCATTTTTGCTAAAATTGTGCAGCAAATCATAGATACAATTTGAGTAAATCGCTAGCTCTGGCCTTTTTTGCTATTATTGTGTTAAAGATGTGTCCGGTTCCTTTATGAAGTTGAAAATTACTAGAATGGGAATTCGTTGATACAGGATTTTTGTTGTTGGTTTTTTTTTTATGGTTATAAAAAGTAGGTTTCAGATGGTTTTCTGTCGATTTTCGTCCAATATTGACTTGAACTACATACGAAAAATATTTAGATAGAATGTACAGTACCTTCTTCTATGGTCTGTTGATATTTATCGGGGAAAGAATATAGGTGCATATACAGTCAAACCTCAATTTAAGGGCACTCGTGGTTTCTCTTAAAAAGTCCTTTATATCGAGGACCTCCCTTAAATCAAATTTAAAAAACACAGATCAACTTCGATTTTAAGAAAAGAATGAAGGATGAAGGCATCTTAGATAATCACACCACATCCGTAATCCATGATACAAAAACCTCCTTTATATCGAAGTTTCCGTTATATTGAGAGACCTTATATCGAGGTTTGACTGTATATCTAAATACAACTTTATATCACTAAGCCAAAAAATAAATTGTCTATTATGCACGTAGCAGACATCTCACTCAATTAAAGCTTACTTTACAACGTTGTCCTTTTTTTTTTTGTCCCTTTCATATATTGTACTTACAGAATGAATATAATTTGTTAATTGCAGTTATAACAGTACTATTATCGTCTTTGTTTTCAATACAATTTTACCTAATAATATAGTCTAACTACTAAAATTAATTCACGTAGCATGTAATTATTGTAAAATGTTTGTCGCTGTTATACATATGGAAGCAATCCCTTTTATAAAAAGCCGGGGCAAAGTATATTTCATTATATTACATATACACATTAACAATTTGAGAAAATATTAATTTTCTTTTGGATTGTAGTATACTTGTATTTAGTCTAATATTTGAGAGAGGTAAAAAATGTTATTGTGTGAATTTAATGAAATTCACCGTTGCCATGCAACATATTGCATGCTTAAAATGATAAAAACCACAAATAACAAGATGTTCAAAGAATTTGTTCTCCTCGAATTTAATAAATAATGTAATTTCTTATTCCTCATAAATATACAAGAAACTTTTGTAAATTCAGTTAAAGTATTTGAATTGAACAAAACTATTTTACTACCCTGCTTCAATTTACAATGATGAGTTGTTCCATTTGCAACTACAGTATTATATTTTCTAATTTAAACATCCCCTACATACCATTGCATTGCAAAAAAATGATAACTTCGACGAATTTTCTTTGAACTTTCATACGTCTCAGGCGTGGCGGCAGTTGAAATTCAAAATTTTCTGATGATGAAAAAATTGGATAAAAACGATCCTAAATTTTTAAAATGCAAAATTGGCAGCAAACATGTATAGCAACCTGGCTACTTTTATTAAGTAACCTCAATATAAAATTTAATTTTGTATCTAATAGTATATATATTGAAAACGTGTCTCACCAAAAATTTTGCAAAAAAAGCAAAAACATAAAAAGCAGTTTTTAATGATTTTAGAAACAACTTTATAGTTAAGTTTTAAAGTTAATGCTACAGAAAAATAACGCAAAAAAATACCTATTTCCTGAAATATTATTTGTCACTCTAGCTCTATTTTTCATAGAGCTATTAGCTTTTTTCGAAAAAGTCAAATTTTGGACGAGGGTATACAAGGGGAAAATTCATGATTTTTCGAAATAAATTTTATGGTAAAATATAATAAAACTAAATGAAAGAATCATTTTTGGCTTATAAACTATGTGCGTAAATGTTTGCTATCTCGAGTTATAGTTCATTAAAGTTGCGTTTTTGTATGCTTTTAACGGAAATAGCTGTATGAATAATGTATGAGCTAGATTGGGATTTTTGCTGAATTATTTTTCTTTCTTATATATCTGTTTTAAAATATTGCTCTTTGAGATTACTTCAAAATTGCAAGAGTTATCAACTAAAAAATAAATTTTGTGGTGGTTTTTTTAGGTGTTTTAAGGTACAGTCCGCATAAAACGGAGTTTGATAATTTAGGTCTCGTAATTTGAGCCTGATATGTAGTAAATTTGTTCTTTGAAGGGGGTTTCTGGTGCAATCTTTAGGGCAATGTTGTAGAAAGTATTCTAACATACACGCTCTGATCTCCTGTATGCTCTCAGAGATCATGGATGTGCTCAAATGAGATGGTCAATAGGCTCATAGGGTCATTGATGCGCTCATATGAGAGAATCTCAGATATTGACCGAAAAGTTAATCAATGTAAAGTTAAATCAATCCACTTTTTACATACCATTTAATTGTATTTTCGATATAGATTACGCAACTTAATCATACTACAGTCGAACCTCAATTTACGGGCGCCCGTAGTTTCTTTTTATATCAAGGGCCTCCCTTAAATCAATTTTAAAACACAGATCAACTTCAATTTTAAGAAAGAAATAAAGGCAGTCTTAGGTAATCACACCGCATCCTTAATCCATGATGGTAATGATGAAATTGACGCTATGGAAGAAACAAACGATGTTATTCCTGTAAATAATGGAGAAAAACCCTAGCAAGCTTAAGTTATGTTGTTACTTCAAGTTTTGTTGCTACAAATAATGAAGATTTCAAAATACTTAAAGATACGGTATATTTCTACTTACGATATAAAAAACCCGTAATACAATGTAGATGCAATCATATTACATCAAATGTGGTTTTCTCAAAAGATTAGAAACCATTTTCAGTATTTACATCTAGTAAAAAAATTTTGTACCTAAAACTGTTCTTTTTTTAATTTTGGGGCCAATAATATTATAATAAAACAAAAGACATGTGGAAAGAAAAAGCTCCCTTAAATATAAATTCGAAATAAGAGACTTTAAGCTGTAAAATTTGTTCACCAGTCTTCGGTGGATACAAAAACCTCCCTTATATCGAGATTTCCATTATATTGAGGGACCTTATATCGAGGTTTGACTGTATATATATAATATGCACTAGCTCTGCAAACAGTATGACCTCCTAGATGCTCTTAGAGGTCGTGGATGTGCTCAAATAAGAGTGTCAATAAGCTCATGAAATCATCGGTGCACTCATATGAGAGCATCTCAGACATTGACTAAAAAGTCAATTAATGAAAGATTAAGAAATAGTATTTTCAAATATAAACTCCTTTAGCTTGGCTAATCAACAAGCTTTTTTGGCATGAAGCTGAATTGCCACAAGATTTAAGATAAATATTGTTGCAAGAAAAAATGTATAATTTAATAAAGGAACTGGTTAAATTAAATCACACACAAAAACTAAAGAACTTTATTATAAGATGGAAAGCATCTCTTTTATATCCAAACTTCTTTAATTAAGACTAATCTAAATAAGTACATATTTATATATCCAATCAAACCTATGTGATACCATAATTCCATATTGCACGATATTAACTGAGCCTTATAACATATTACACAGCAATACAGAATATGTCCTACTAAACTGTGCCATAATCTTAACCAGGGTAACTACACAGAACTGTGGATGCAACAGAAGCGTTATTATGTGCGACAAATATTTCGAAAGATGTGATTTATCAAAAGGTAAACGTATAAAATTATTCAAATGAAAAAGTATCGTTTTATTATGAGCTTAATAGAAAGGGTTTATATACTAATTGGATGGGTGAATTAAATGTGAATGATAATATATTTAGAATGAAAATGTGGATATTGTGTGAATGATAATAGAATCATGCTTCTATAGTCCCATAGTAGCATAATGACAAACGCATGGAATGCAGCATTGTATGATTTGCATGTCAAACATCATGATTTGACAAATGCCCTAAACTGGTAATTCGATAATTCCTAATTCTGATAGATCAAGATGTGCGTATTCAAAGTTGTTAAATTTTTGGAGCTTCAAATTTAATGTGGCCACAAGCACATCGTTATTCTTTAAAAAGAGCATTTATTTGTACTTTGCTTAGATATGATGTTCAAATGTTCCACTATACGCTATTATAATTTCTCAATGAATATACCTGCAAATAGAATAAAAAGTTGAATACAGAAAAGTTATTTATATCATTATGTACAGTACATACTGTAACTTTTACAACAGCCAAATGTGTCTTCTTATTGGGAGGAGAAACAGCACATGCATGCTTAAATTGTCAGTGTAAAACTTCTTAGAAGAAGATATGTGATTATTAAATGTTTCTGAATTGCCACAAGATTTAAGATAAATATTGTTGCAAGAAAAAATATATAATTTAAAATAAAGAGAACTTTAGAAAGTAAATCACACACAAAAACTAAAGAACTTTATTATAAGATGGAAAGCATCTCTTTTATATTTAAACTTCTTTAATTAAGACTAATCTAAATAAATAAGTGCATATTTATATATCCAATCAAACCTATGTGATACCATAATTCCACATTACACGATATTAACTGAGCTTTATAACATATTATTACAAAGCAATACAGAACATGTCTTAGCTAAACTGTGCCATAATCTTAATCAATATAACTACACAGAACTGTGGATGCAACAGCTTCTCACTCTGCCCATATTTTCTATTAAAACTTTAAGAAGAGTGAAGCAAATATATATCTAACAATTTGAAATAAGAATAAAATAAAAAAGTGTAATTGAGTTTTTTTTTTTGTTAAATGAGTTTTATTTGTTGCACGTATATTTAAGACGTGAGCAGAAAATAAAGCGGTTCTTGTGATATCGTAACATCTAGGACAATGAACTAATCTCTCTGGTAAAAACCTATATAAAGAGGACATTTATTTATTACAATAAAGTCTTAGCTAAAACTTAACTTGATAATAAAACCCTACACTTATCTAGTTGAATTCCTATTATTGTTTTTTATACTTTTTTTCGGTGAATATTTGACGATATTTCACATACAATTTGAGGGGCCACACCCATGATACGATGGTTAATAATACTAGTGAAAATCTTGCTATCCGTGCAGACCAATTGAATGGGACGGAGGTTGGCCAGTTGAGAGGGGCCATATTTCTTGAGAATCAAAATCATGAGAGAATGAGGCCAGGAATTTGGAAAGAGTGGATCGGACACTGCAGCAATGTATACCGTAATTGAAAGAGAACCCGCCGCAGGATGGCTTAGAAAGAGATGTAGGATACTATAGGGGAGCCCATCCACCACACCAGGGGAGCTCGTACGAGATACGAGAAGCACGACCAGAGAGCTTGAATAATCAAAATAACAGTTCACATTTCATATTACAGCATGAAACCTATCATAACTGAGTCCCAAAATTGATTTGATAAATTGGTCAAAAATGATTCAAAAAAGAAAACTGTCTAATGGCCCATGAATTGCAAAGTAAGTTGAACTACCTAATTAAATGTTTTTGTAAGGTTTTGAATTTTGCATCCCATTAAGTAACATTTGGAAGAATTTTTTACATTAATTTTAGCATAAAACGAGAATAAAATTTCGAAAATTTGTTGAAGATACACACCACTTTTTATGAGAGTATTCTAAAATTAAAAAAATAATAAAATACGCAGTAAAATTATCTTTTGATCTACCTATTGATAAACCTTTTAGCTCTATTTTTTGGGGAGAAAACAAGATTTTCATCATTTTTTTTTTCAAGTTCAAAATTTGAGACAATGGTATACTGGTCATTTTTGAAAGTAAAATCGAGGATATTCTTTTTTTACGCATTTTTGAGAATTTTTCTACGAAAAATTAATATTCTGAAAAGAGCTAAATTGCATCCATCATAGTCCAACGAGGTCTATGACATGAATAAAAAATAACCGCTATTTAATTTAATGAATATTTTGAATCCTGCTACAAAAGAATGTCAAAAAAAAAGGAAAAATAAAGAGTATCCAAAAATTTATCCTTAAATATGTTATAAGCACTACAAAACAATAAGGTTTTGTTACTAAAAAATACTAGCTTAGCTTACTTTTTTGTAGAGATATGATGGCTCAAAGTTTTTAATTTTTAGCAGTGAAATAGGTGTAAAAATCTGAAACATTCGCACTGAAATGATTATACCAACTGCTGACAATAGGATATTTCAGAATACTTGTTTTTGGATTAAAGTTTATCATCTCAAGTACGTTGGTATATATATTTTTTTTTTTTTTGGTGTTATTTGGTGAAAAAAAAAAGAGTAGAGCAGTGATGAAAAGTGAAGCCCAGTTTCCAAGTAAAAAGCAGCAAATTTTACGTTTTTTGGTCCATTCACAATATACAGTATAAAGTGAATTTAGAAACAAGTAGCATAATGCAACCAATTTATATCTATTTAGCAATGTTTAATTGAAATTACAATAGCAGGCGCACTTGTTTGATTTTTCTCACCTCAATTTTGAGCTCTGTATACTTTAGTATGTAGTTCAGACCTATACCGTGTAATTATCGCTCCAACATCAACTTTATTCTAGCAAATACAACTCGTACTGAGGTTTCATATGCGAGCATAGTAAAATTGATATCTTTTTGCTCTGTATTAATTTATTGTGAGGTCCTGCACTTTTGTTTTGGAGACAGACTTCTTTGTATAGTCTGCTTTGATATTAATTGTAATATTATTGAAAACACTGACGACTAGAAATTTCGACGCACGCTTTTTGAAGAGCCTCATATTATATGGCGCTTAATGGCATAAAAGTGAATTCTATTCTCTTGAAACTAACTTGGAATGTTGCACAAAATCAGATCAATGCATTTACTTTTTTTGCATATAAATTATGATGGCAGTAATTTTTATTTTTAATTTTCATAAATATTTTATTCCCATGTTATACATATATATATGTATTTATGTATTTATGTATTTATAATTATAATCGAACTTCTTCCATTAATTCTTCATCTTCTTCATCATCGTCTGATTCCTCATTAGTAACATCATTTAGTGCATTTTGTCTTTCAGCAGCTGATAACCTTTCCTTGTACTCTGGTTTCAATTGATAATTACCAGCATATGGACCTCTTTTGTTAAGAATACAAATCTCTGCAAGCACTTCCTTCAAATACTGATTGGGTTGTTTTGTATGTTCAACAATACCCTTAAATGACCAGTAAGGGAATTTGTCGAATGCAGTGAAAAGCAAATCCATGAGTTCGTTTCTGGGCATACGGGTTGCTTTTTCTTTGTCGGTTTTGGGCTTTTTGGTTGTCTAAGAAATTATACTTGTGAGTCTTTTGCATAATCATCAATTTTATATAACCAAGAAATATTACAATGAAATCCGAGAAACTGCTAGAGGGCATACCACTACTAGCACCAGGTACAAACACAGGTTGACTATTTTGACCGAGCACTTGAACAGATCTTTGAGGAGTGCCAGCCTCTAATACACGTTTTCTCATAATACTTCTGTAAGCGCCAAATTGTGAAGGTGTGGCAGTACATTCATGATGAACAGTTCCAGAGATTGCTTTTCCGCCATTTTGATCCTCTGAAAATACAAATTTATTGTGCACTTCTCCAGGTGTGATGTGTATGCTGTATTCTTTTGGTAAGTTGGGGGTGGTTTCATCTTCGGGCAAAACAAGGGCAATCTAGAAATGAAATTAGTAAATAACGATTATTTGCGTAGTGTATTTTGACTTTAATTTACATTTGCCGTCTTTCCTGGCGGTGGTCTGAAAGCAATGATTAAATGTTTAAATACAAGTTTTGTATAAATCAATTGAGTAACTTACTTGTTATATATACGAATACTTCCCAAGTTTACATTATCTTCATCTACAGATCTCCATTTTTCGGCCAAAAATTTTGGGACCTTTACAAGCCAAACTTTAGTATTTACATCATCCAATTTAAGATCCTCGGCATCATCTTCATCAATAACGCCATCTAATGATCCAGGATCATCTTCAAAAAGAGCATCAACATCTTTATTTTCAGACATTGTATAGATTATATGGTTTGTGTGGGGAGTAGAGAAAGAAGATGATAGAAAAAATTGCACTCGCGTGTATTTAAATCAATGTGACCGCCATGAACTGCAATGATTAATGCATTTAGTATATCTAAATATACGAATGTAAAATACATTAAACATACAATGATGAAATATAGAAGATCTGTTTTTATTTTTAAAGCTGTGGTATATAAACTGATAAAAATAAAATAAAAGAAAAGAAAGAGATAGAGAACAGAGGCGTACAGAGAAACGATGGATTGTTTGAGCGAGTTGTTCAATTGACATTTAACCCAAAAAGTTGACACAAACTCCATGAAGAAGGAGAGAACATACTGCAAAATCAGCAAAAGCTCTATTTTATAATTTAATCAGTATACTTAGCATTTGTAGATATGAAATATTCATTTGCTTACCTTTCAGGAGAGATAGTTTTGAAAGATTCCTCATTTTCAGAATTTGTTTGAATACGCAAATTGGCTATTCAATAAGTACTAGATTAATATGTAGCATTTGGAAAGTTTATATTATGTTTTACCAGCAAGAACAAAACTACCAACGGTAGAGATAAATCCGCCAAGAAAAGCATTATAAGGGAATGTACCAACTAAAGCCATATAGCCAAACTGAAAGATACCAGTAAAAAGAATGTAAACGAGGTATATATCAATCAATTTGAGCGAAACGGGTGTATCTTTTTTGTATCCTGTATAGAATTTCTTGGTTGCTGCACTAAGTTGCTCCATATTTAAAATGAAAGAAGAATAATAACAAAACACGAAAACCTAGAAAAAAGATTTATATAATATTTTAATTTGGTTAATTTAGCCAATCAAATGGTTACGACAAATAGTAATTCAAAGAAATGTAGCTAATATAAATAATTTTAGAGCTAAACATTAATACTTAACATTGCAGAATACTTGTATTAATGTATTCAGCTAGATTACATGAATTATGTAGTAATTCTTTTTTTTGGGGGGTGGAGGGGGGAGGAGGAGGAGGAGGAGAAAATCAGAAAATCAAATTGCCATGCCAATGTTGTTTGTTCGTAAGAAACAGAGATGCTCCATCAGCTGTGTTTTTATAAAAAGAAAATTATAAAAAATATGGTCTATTTTGTAATGAGCATTGCACATTCTATATAGAATTCTCAGGTACCTAGATTTTGTAGTTGCAATATAAAAATATATAAATGTTTGTAGAAAATAGTTTATATCATCAACAATATTTTTCTAATTCTTTCCTCCTTTTTTTTTTTTTTTTTTTTTTTTTTTTTTTTTTTTCTGATTACTGTTGTGCACACAATAACAAAATAAATTAAAATTCCATTTAACTCCCCCTTTTTTTTTTCATTTAAACCACTTTTTTGTTTTTCCCATATAACTTCCCTTTTTCACTCTCTCACCCACTCACTCACTCTCTCTCACACACACATACACACACTCTCTCTTTAATAATGAATATATTATCAATTTTATTGGGACATTACAAGAAAGATCAAGCATTTAATCTGTATAAAATCGAAAATACAGATACGCTTTTATTCAAATTAAGTGATATCTTATATTTATTCAATCTAGATTTGAGTTTATTCAAAGAAATACCTCAGTTTGTAGATAAACACAATAATATTTATTTAACTACAACCGAACTTGTTCAAATAGCTATTCAACACAATAAATTTTTATTAGCTGAGCTTTGTAAATTGAAACCGAATGATTATGTTGCGAAATTAGATGAATCAATGTTGGTAAATGTACCGCGTTTGGATTATAACAAGTCAAAAAAAGACGCAAGTCAATATCAAATAACCTCAATTGAATTAACAAGTAATAATAACAAACTTATTAAATCAGAACCAGTATCTCCACCTCCACCTCCATCTCGACCACCATTACCAACACATACATCAGATCCAATGGCTTTAGACCACATAATATCTTCAAATAAGCAACCGAGAAGATTAAGCAGGTATAAATAAAAAATAAAAAAAATCATTTTAAATAGATCAAAAATGTCTAAACAAGGTTTTTTTTTTTTTTTTTTTCCAAAAATAGGACATTTGAAGATCCACCTAATAAAAAACAAAAAAAAAACGATGTTTTACCAAAACCTTTACATACAGTAAGCTCACAACAACCCACTTTATTTGCAAAACGATTAGGGAACAATTTAAACAACAAAAGAAATTTAACAATCTACGCTCCTTCTTATGGCGAACAATTCAACGGTATACGATCTGCTCCTCTCAATTCAAATTTTCGTCAAGCACCAGCTGTTAAACCACATCCATTATCAAAAGCAACCATGGTATCGCCTGCCAATTCCAGCACTACATCTGAATTTGCCATTCCCCCTATAGTTCCTTCTCAACAGCAACCTCCTCACACAGCACATCCCAGCAGTATGCATCGCCGTCATTCACCCCAATATCCTGCCTCTGCCTTTGGACATAGTTTCCCCGTTACGTCGGGTCGAGTCGAACCCCCTACTAAACCCAATACATTACAAAGACAACAGTTTATGCAACCTTTTGAACATCTATTTGATACGATTGAAACTACACGTAGCCTTAAATCAACTTTAGACGACCAAATCCGTCGTTCCTCAACGCTATTACAGACATTGCAAGCTTCTTCTACAACTATTGAAGGTTTAGTTCGCAATCAGATCAAGGAAGCCCAAAAGGAAGTTATGCACAGAATGGAAGATTCAATTGATGGTTTGTTTCATCGTATATCTTTATTGGAAAGACGTTTAAATTCAACAACAGATGAACATCATGAAAGTAGTGATGTATCAGCGTCTTCATCAACTTCACACGGTAACAATCAGTCAGCAACTCCCCTTCCATTACCTCCTCATCCTACCAGACAACAACAACAACAACAACAACAACAACAACAGGAACTTATAAGTCCGCCAACCATTGTTAGATCTCAAAATGACATAGGTCCTAATGAATATCACAGCATGTTAGATACTTTACGGGAAAGATTGGATAGACTGGAAAAGCAACTTGAATTGTAGCCTATATTTATATTTTAACATATTATTAAATAGAATGAAATATCTAATTAAAACATCGCCTTTTTAGTTAGATCACTGCCAGATTTGAGAGATTCAACGTGTGTATTCCGACTTTTTCTTTAAGCTGTGAAAAACTATGTAAACTGAATTATGATTTATTCGTTTCCAAATGAGTCGATCCCATTAAAAATTTTTAATATTATGATTCATAACCGACCAAATACAAGCATTTTTTTTTTTTATGATTTTTTTTTTTTTTTGATGTTTATATATTTTTAATTAGTTTTTGAGAACGAATGAAAATAATAAAATTAGTGTAATCTCGACTATTCAAAAATCAGGTAACTAGGATGAGGATGAGCACGAAGAGATGATGCATTTTGCGTAAAGTGTTAAAGTAGTAAAATCAAATTTAATATTCCTTTTCATCGCCACTTTCCTCAAAATCCTGGACATCATACCATTTGATCTTAGAAGTCAACCCTTTCCTGCTTAATGTTGATTGTTTCTCTCCTTACTTGATAATATCCATTCGGCTTTGCACATCAAAAGCTTAGGTTTCTTTTATTGAACTAAAAATGATTATTAATGATAGTTTCTATTATAAAAAAAAAGCTTAGGTCAGCAAAGGTTGATTATAGCCTTCAAGTATTACTCACTTCAATGAAACAAAAGATTAATACTTGAAAGTTGCTAGACTTAGCTGTTCTTTGCTATTGACTATTCGAATAACATAAACTACCATCGTTATTCGAAGGTGCAACTCTCAATTTCAAATTATTATCGATTTGTCTTGAACCAAGAAAAAATATTTGTTGTTATTACGAAAAGCAAAATCATGATACCGAATCAGTTCTTTAATAGATATAGTCAAAAGTGAAATAGAAAAAGAACGAGATTTTAGTGTCATTGTACTAACGCAAAAATGCTACACAAAGGAAAAAGAAGAGAGCAGTATAATAGAAAAGAAAAAAGTAAAAATGAGAAAGTGGATAAAGAAAGGAACCAAAAGATGGAAAAAAGACCAAATCAGAGTAATCAGAAAGACTCACACTATTACTTGAGTAACTAGTTCACAACTTTTGACCAGAATCAATAAAAGGAGGAGGACATTTGTCATGAAAATAATAATCAAGCTCATGAAGAACAGTACATAGAATCGGCCAGAGAGTAAACCAACTGATACAGTTGGATCGACAACGAGGTTAAAAGGGAGCAGATTGAGTAAAAATGAAATTGGATCGATAATAGTAGGCGACAGGTACAGTCTTTGATGAATATGCAGACATTCAAAAGCATGGTGGCGATTCCAGTCCTGTTTGGGATGGAAGCTATACTTTTTAGGTTTACAGTAGGAGTGCCACATGTCTGGCAATGACAGTTTATACCTGTGAGAGTGATTACTTGAATTTTGAAAATGAGGTAATAGAGTTGCAAGAAGTGTATCATCAGGCAGGTTTGTGGTTCTAAAAACATATTGGGCTTGTAGTATAGGAGTTCTAGTTTTCATAGATGGAAGCTTGACCAGGTGTAGTATTGATCTAGCAGACGATCTGAAGTGACCACCAAATATGCGTCAGATACAAGATTTTGAAACGTTTCTAGTTATTTGACTAGTGTAGCATTTATAGGACTGGTGGCAAGGCCATAATCTAATTGCGAACGGACCATTTGACAATAGAATCAACATGATAGCGATGGTAAGAGATCTTTGAAGCACCAATAGACGCTAATTGGTTTTAATAAGAGAGGGTATAAACCTTTGTTCATGCCCCCCCCCCATACTCTCCTTTTTAGAACCCCATTGAAGAATGCTGGTCGAAAATAAAGAGCAATATCAAGAGGGACCCACTTGATAAAGCAAATACTCTGACATCTCGCCTTCCTGCAGCTTGTCAATCAGTTACTATTCAGGATTGTCAAGGTTGAGTTAAACATGCTGAGACGTTCTGGGATAGGTGCATTGTCAAAGAATTAGGCTCAAGGTAAATGTTATCCCTACATCTCATTTTTACTTTACGTAGATCGTCCAAAATAAAAATCATTTTGTTCTAAAAGTTTATTCAACCGTACCAATTAAGACCAAACTCTTGTAAGAAGGCAAATACATTTAATTTATAGCCTCAGTTTGAATTATTCGTATCATTGGCTTCAATTTACGAATTGAGGCATTATACATTGCTAGTGCTGACATAGGCTGAGGTCAAAATGTCAGATTCCTACATTATTGCAAAACATCGAAACATACAAATACTCCAAAATAAAGGAAAACGAAAGCAATATTAGCTAAATAAAAATATAATATCTTATTTTTGTTGTAATATTATCTCAATTTGAAATTAGGCCATCAAAAGGATGTCTTGCAATAATTACGCTACTCATACAGTACTTACGTGGTTTTCACTCAATAGAGTTAATAAGAGCACAGACTATATTTTCACTAAGGGCGCTGCCTATGGCTGCTACCGACATAGCCGAAGGTCAAAATGTCAGATTCCTACATTATTGCAAGACATCCCAGAGATACTGTATTCCAAAAAGAAAGCTATGCGTGCATCTTGTGAATTTTCCTACTGATGCTCCATTCTCAAAAATGCTGACGCAAGTAATATGCCTATGTTTTAAATCGTAGCAAATTTAGGCGGCGAATTAGGATTTGCATAATAGAATTTGTTAGTTGTTCATGGTTCTATTCACCTTTTTTTCAGTGCGTTTGCAATCAAGATGAAAGGACAAATCAAGCTCATAGCTAAATACTTGAAGTCTCATAGTAAACCCAACTTTAACCATTTTGCAAAAATTCACGAGAGAGCGATTGAGGATATATCCGTAAAGCTATTATCAAATGGCAAAGCTATAACTTCAGAAAGGGGTTGGGCAAAGGCCTATAATGATTCTGTAGTAATTCTTAGACCTGGAAAACCGCTTGTTGGAAAGTAAGTTTGAACCACTAACTTTTGTATAGTCTTTTTTAATCTTCGTTTAGAATCATGAAAACCAGTCCAAGATTCAAGTCCATTCATCAGATTGTTGTTGCCAAGGTAAAGCCAACTAGAATATTCATGTTATATCTTAATTGGAATATTAATATACTCTCACAAACTGTCTTGGAAAAAAGCCATACATTCTCTTTGACTTTCAAATATTAGAGGAACAGCCGATGTGTTCAACTCTGCTGCTGTCAACCAAAAGGCTGACGAAGATGAAGAGGACGAAAAAGAAAAAGCCACGGATGAAAACGAAATAAATAAAGAAGGGGATAAAAAAGAAGTAGCCACCAGCGAAGACAATACAAGCCAAGGATCGAATGAAAAAGAAGAGCGTGAGAGCCATAAGCCTCAGTCAAAAACCAAATCGGCAATGCTGGAAAATTAGGCATATAAAACGAGCCGAGCCTGTTTTACCCTGCCGAGCTTTTTTCGAGGTTCGTTAAAATTAAACGAGCTTAAAAAAAAGCTCGTTCACCCCATACGAGCTTTTCTTGTGTGTGACTAAAGCTCGTTTGAGGAAGACGAGCTTTTGA
>JAEPRC010000184.1:0-63852 GCA_016758945.1 Mucor plumbeus
CACTTTGAGTATCTCTTTATTATTGCTGCACTTTAATATTTCAAGTGGCATGAACTCTGTGAGTGATACTTGTAAATTAAGTTATTTTATGATTATCAAGCTTTTAGTATGTAATTCCACTGCACAAGGGATATATTTGATAGATGTCAAGTAGTTTATGGTACATGTAATATGCAGGAATAAAATATATGCTATGTTATGATAATAAATAAATACTGATCTAATGAATAAGTTATAATACATAGAATTTGTATATAAGTAGGACAAATTATTGATATTAAATAAAGACTCTCTTCAGTTTTTGTGTGTGATTTAATTTAACCAGTTCCTTTATTAGATTATAAATTTTTTCTTGCGCTTATTTATCTCTAGACCTTGCACAATTTAGTAACGTGTACTATTATTTTGATTATCTCGGCAAAAAAATGAATATTTTTGATGAAATAAAAACGGTAAAGTAGCTTCCAATAGTATATATGTTTTAGCTACAAAAATTAACACCTCGATTTTGGTTCTCGATTTTTTCAATCAATTTGAGGTCAATTATGGTAAATGTCGAGCCAATACAACACCTATATTCTGGTATTAATTCTTCAATCTTCGGACAGATTTCCATGGACAATAGAGGAAAGATACATTTTCATTGACGGTGTGACATCAATTCGACTTGATACTGGACGAGAAATTCAAAAATCATCTAAAAATCATCTGAAGCCTACGTTTTTTTTACTACCCTAAAAAAAACCAATAACAAAATCTCTATTTCGGCAAATATCAGATTAAATAACTTTCGACTTTACATGTGAGTAGATACATATCTTGAACACAATTATCTTAAAAAGCAACTTTCATCACTACATACCAATGTGATGAGAAAATTATCGTCATAGTGCACATATAGCTTACTGCAGACTTTATTGTTAAAAACAATTAAAAATATAATATCTATATTATAAAAACTGATCCAAGTAAGCTGCAAGTTTACATAGACATAGATATGATTAAGTACAACTAGAATCTCTAACATTAGCTTCTAGGAATCATTTTGCATTCGGCACATTTGAACAGCAAGTTGGTTATCTGCATTTACTATTTATTATTTATATTTACGCCTACTAATAACACCTAACTAAGGTCAGTAAAATTCGCCAGTTCTCGCCGAATATGGATTTACATGAGTTCTCGTTGTAATAGTAGGTACGTCTAGCGTTGATTCACAGAATCGCAGTACTTTCAGCCTCTCCAAGTTGCTATGAAAACGGGAAAATGAAAACGTGCACTTTTTTAAACTATTTTGTATAGTGAAGCGTGAAGTGTAAAGTATTTCAAATATTTTTTAATGATTCAAAATTGAATTTTAAAGTCGCACTTAATACGCAAGGGATATATAAATAACATATGTTGATTTCATTGAAAAAAAGCTGTTTAAATAGAACGCACGCTTTTTAAAAAAGTAAAGCAGCTGGAAAAATGTTCGCAATTAATGAACATTCGTCCAAATATGCTAAATATTTCAAAATATATAGTATACTGTAGTTGTAACAATATCTAAAATTTTAAATTTTAATAATTATTGATTTGCTTTTTATATAGTAGGAATAAAAGTGCTTTTTTTTTTTAGTAGCAGGGTTTAGAAAGTAAGCGCTAAATTAGCTAAAATTAGCGAAGTTAATAAGCAAACGCCCTTTTAATCCACAATCAAAGTAGTAGGTGCTGAAAACTGCATTTTTCTCTACACATATTTTTATGAAAATCTTGGATATTAGTTGCTTATTACTAATTATTGGAGTTAAACTTAATCATCATTGAAAGGATGCGTTAGTCGTTAGTGATTTAAGATAATCAAAAAAGTTATAGAATTGATATGTCTTCATGTAAAACAGTTTCTGCAGCGAATGTCATAGTAGTTTTTTCAGAAAAGTTGTAGTTTATACCTCATTTTACACCTTTTTTCCCGTAGTGTAATGTGCAAACTTTTTAAAATACTTTACAATGCCTAACCATAATATTATTATTAAAAAAATACGAAAATAGAAAACAAAAATGCGTTGATTTATAAGAAGTATTGATATTATATTTGTTCAAGAGATTGTACGAAGTTGTATTAGATCAGTAAAACAACCGAAGAACTTCATTCCCCTACTCTCCTAAAGTCCATGGGCAACCATCGGTAAATTTGTCTATAAAATAAAAATAGAAATAACAGAAATGCTATGCTCATATTTTTTATTGTATGTAATTCAAATCAATTTATTCTTTGACATGCTAAGACATGTACCAATTTTAATATATATACATTAAGTATGAATGAAAAGGAGGAAAAGTGAAGTTAAGGAAGATATCTAATATTAGAGATATAAAAGGATGCGTTGTATATAATGTGAATGTGAGTGTGTGAGTGTGTGAGTGTGTGAGTGTGTGAGGGTGTGTTGTTTGCGTTTGTGTGTGGTTAATAATTGTATGTAAATTTGACATTTGAAAAAAATTAAGAAAGGGCCTTCTTTATGCCTTCTTTTTGAGCATCTGTCAATGAAGTAGGGAACTTGACATCATAAGTAATGATTAAATCACCTTTTTTACCAGTCTTTGAATTTGGCATGCCCTCATTGGGAACACGAGATTCTTGACCAGAATGAATAACGGATTTGGTATTATTGACACTTAAGGTACGATCATCGAGAGTTTTGATAGTTTTCTGGAATCCAGTCAAAGCTTCAACCAATGTAAGTCGAATAGTAATGCGAAGATTATCGCCTTCACGTTTGTATACACTATGGGGCTTTTCTTCAACAATAAATTCAATATCCTGAGTTTGACCATTTTCAAGTTCGTCACCTTCGCCAGGGAATCTAATCTTGGTGCCAGCTTTCCAACCAGGCTTTACATTGATAGTCAAAACCTTGTCTGTAGAAACAGGACGACCAGTAGCGCCGTCGCGTAATTTACGAGTAACCTTTAAACGTTTAACTGCACCTTTGTAAAGGTCTTCAAGAGAGATGGGGAAAGGACGTTTGATGGCGGGGGGTTTTTCATCTTCGTATTGTTGCTGTTGTTGAGCTTGTCTAAAACCACGACGACCACCGCCCATGCCACCGCCCATGCCACCGCCCATGCCACCAGGCATACTGCTACTACTGCTACTAAATGAGAAACCACCGGGCATACCACCATCTCCACCCATGCCTCCCATACCTCCACCTCCACCAAATGAAGCAAAGAAGTGTTTAAAGATATCATCAGCATCAGAAGGATGAAAGCCACTACTAGCGCCTCCTGGACCACTGGATGTGAATCGGAAACTTCCTCCAGGGAAACCACCAGCTCCTCCACCGGGGAAACCACCAGCTGCTCCACCTTCATCTGGAACTGGACCGCGTCCTTTGAGACCTTCTTCACCATATTGATCAAAGATGGCACGCTTGTTTTTATCACTTAATACTTCGTAAGCTTCACCAATTTCTTGAAATTTTGCATGAGCGACATCAGACTTATCCTTGTTTCTATCGGGATGCCATTTTAAAGCTATTTAGCGAAAAATCCAATGTTAATATAAATGCATTAATTATTTCAAAATAAAAGTACATACCTAATTTACGATAAGCCTTTTTGATAGTATCATCATCTGCATCTCTTGAGATACCGAGAATAGCATAATAATCTTTACCCATCTTGTATATTAAATGTTTATATGAAGTATATAAGAAAACGAAAAGAGAAAAAGAAAACTAGAAACAAAACATGGGATTATATATATGCAAATAATCCAATTTTCCAGTGTGTTCTACATGATATAGCCAATGACATGACGTAAATGCCCATGAAATAATGCCTTTTTCTTTAAACATCCGAAATATTCTGTAATGTGCTGGAAACATCTGGCATTTGAACTTCAATACGCCTGCAAAATTGAATAATAGTAAAGCCAAGGTGATTAAAATCTAAGTGTTTTAAAGCAAATGATTAATTCACTTTACACAATCACTCTATAATGTAATATATCCGATTTCCACTCTAGTTGATTTGAATGAAACAATTTATTATTTGTAGTTGCAAATTTGGAGATGTACGCATATTATAGGCATCTTGAGATAGTGCCAAACTTTAAAGAACGCTAAATAAATTAATTATATAACAAGCACATCTTTTCACAATTATGTAACAGGCCAATGCTCAGTTTATATGTCATAAAATATAGACTTCCATCAATTTCAAATTCTTTCTCAATATTACTACTGATTTTTGATCGAATCTATTTCACAATTTGTTTTATTTAGTTCAAAATTCATGCGTAAGATTTTTTTTTTTTTATTAAAATGTTGATAAAAAGGGACATTGTTACAAATCCAAAAATTGTTTACTCACAAAACATAGAAAAACAAGTTCATTATTGAATGTTGGAAATTTTTATTATTTCATTTTCAAAACCGAAAAAGAAATCATGACAATAAAAAAATAATATATGGGTGATTTAAGATCTAGGCTTCTCCTTCTTCTCCTTGTACAAAGCGAGGAGAGAGACACCAGCGACCTTAACGACCTTGAAACGGACACCAGGAATATCACCAATAGCACGACCCTTACGACCGAAACCGGCAATTAAAACTTCGTCATTTTCATCAACGTAGTTCAAACAACCATCATTGGGGACGAAAGCAGTAACCTTCTTACCGTTCTTGATAAGTTGAACACGAACACACTTACGAATAGCAGAGTTAGGTTGCTTAGCTTCAACACCAATCTTTTCAAGGACGATACCCTTGGCGTGAGAAGAACCACCGAAGGGAGAAGAACGGAAAGCGGTACCAATAGCTCTCTTCTTGTAGGCCTTATCGGCCCAACGTTGGTCACGACGATGAATACGGAGCTTACGAGCAGCGTTCAAACCTCTAGGTTGTCCCTTACCTATAATGATATTAGTAAACCTTGTTGATTTAAATTCATTATACAACTTGTAAAATATATAAAAAGTGAGGCAATATTGTAAATATGTATTTAATTCGATTGTAGTCGTAATAATTGTCGAAAAACAATCAAACAGAAATATTTTTCAATCCATCTGTTTGAACAATTGATCGTTTTTGTCGTAACATCCATCCAATACATATATCCATCACTCTTTATATATCTTGATGTTGTTTGATTGATGTATTTATGGTATTTGATCTTACCCATTATTGCTAGATATTTTTAGAAGAAGGTTATTATAGAGTCGCCAGTGCCATTGACATAATATTCCTTCTCAATCTGTGCTTGTCTTTCTGACATTGGAAACTCAAATATATTCGGACCGGGCTCACTGTCACGAACGTATTTCCCGGAAAGAGATCAAAGAAACTACATATATGAAACCACATTGCCCAATCAATGCTCTATAATTACTGTCTAAAGATCTACATGTATTTTATTTATTTAAAGTTATTTCTTTTCAGAGAATAAATCATCAAAGATTGATTTAACATGTTGATATACTTGATCAACAGGTTGATCACATGAGATTTTCTTGACCTTATCTTGCTTTTCATAAGCATCAATGACAGGCATACTAGTTTCCGTAAAAACTACAAATCTCTTTCTAATTGATTCAATGTTATCATCAACTCTTCCTGAATTTTCACCTCTCTTTAACAATCTCTTCAACATGACCTCTTCAGGACATTCAAAGAAAAGAACCAATTTAGATGGTACTACAACTTCTTCAAATTTGATTGCTTGATCCATTTTACGAGGGAAACCATCAATCAAAAATCTACTGCCTTTGCCTTCCTTCATAGCTTCCTTCATTGCTTGTTCTAAAAGTGCAATTGTAACTTCCATAGGAACGATTAAGCCATCTTTAATATAGTTGTTGATTAATTCTCCATATTTAGAGCCTTCACGCTTTTGTTCAGCACGCAAAAGATCACCAGCTATAAATGTATTAATATTAAACTATTTGGTTTAATTTTAAAGTAAGTGTATTACCTGACAAGTGAACAAAACCATAATCCTTGGTCAAATTCTCGCATTGAGTTCCTTTTCCAGCGCCAGGGCCACCTAAAACAAAGACAACAGTAACTTCTTCAGGCGAGAAAGCAGGAATAGGCTTTAATTGTTGAGCTTCTCTCTTGGCCTTGACTTCAGCCAACTTCTTTTGTCTCAAGGCTTCCTCTTCTTGAGGGGTTGTGAATTCTTTTCTTCTAGGCATAGCTAATGAATGTTTATAAATATTAGTAAGAAGAGTTTCCTTATGCAGATCTATATTTATTACTTACTCTTTCCTTCTCTTGATTGAACAATTTGATAGTATGCAGCAAAACCCATGGAAGCAACTGCCAACATGGCAGGAACACTAGGCTTATTGGATTTGTTAGAAGGAGCAGTAGAATAGAGTCTATGGCTTGCATTGCGCTTAGCATTAGCAAGTGCTAATTTATTACTACTTCTAACGATATTGCGAAACATAATATTTGTACAAAAGGTCCAAAGCAGTTTTTACCTACTGCCCCGGCTTTTATTATTAGCTTTTTGCAGCGGTGATCTAATGTAGTAAAATCCCCAATCAAATCAATACAGTTTTATAAAACGGCTTTAATTTTTTTTACTCAAATTTATTGTGGCAGAGTAAAAATTTTCAGGGGAGATTTTAAATGTTGATTATAACATATTTGTTAAACTTGTATATTTGGGTTAGTTTCCTGCATTCATGAAAATTATTTTAGGTAGGTTTTGATTAAAAATTCGGGGCACAAAATTTTTTTAGACAATTTTTCGTTGCAAATCAATTACTATGCCATGATTTAAATCCGTATACAGTACATGCATAGTAATATTTTATTTATAGAGGGTTATATGGGGCACTTTAAAGAAGCACTCGATAAAAAAAAATAGTATACCAGAAAACTATTTTGAAGTTTTTAGTATAAGATGTTACACTTTCTCGTACAAACAATTGACATTTCGGATACATATACAAATGTGTCACAAGCTTAAAAATAGGTGTTTTAATATAAAACAAAGTGAAATACGAATACTAATCATCACTTGCTGGTCAAATAGACATATAAAAGTATGCAAGTACACCTAAATTATGCTATATTCATATTTTATTAAGTATTTTTTACTGAAATCATCAAAAAAAGGCAATTTTAAAGAATTGTTTAACTCACTTTTTGCACAAATCTGAAACTCAAATTTCGTCAAAACTATTTCTTGAATCAAGTATCTTCTTGCTATATTTTTATCTCATTTTTTTTGGGTCATGAAAAACATGATTTGAATCGACCTCTCAATCCTTACAGATACAGGCAAAAATCAGTCAATTTTGCTTGATTGGTATTTTACCCCTGAAAATCGGAATTTTTACTAAGGCTTTCCTAAGCTCGAAATGACCAGATTTTTTCAGTGATTTATCTGAAAATATTTATTTGGCTGTTTGTTATTAATAAAACAGACTTTTGTTCGTAAAATCATTATTTTTACTTTTCGAAATTGTGCAATTTTTTTGGTGAAAGAATTTTGAGCAAGTGCCACCATTCGACGCAGAATCTTATGTTTAATTTATAACTATTTGTAAGCTATATAGATTTACTTAATATTTTTTAAAAGAATATGCGAAAAAGTCGCTGAAAATTTCCAAAATGACATTTTTTCAGATTTAACGATCGCAAAAATGTCGGTGGTTAAATATGATTTTTATTATGCAAAAACATTTTGTCAAAACTTGCAACTGCTCTTCTAAAATTAAATTATTGTCGAATTGATAACGTAAAAAAAGAAAAAAAAAGAATAGTATTGCAAATATATAATTTTCGTAAAAACTTAAGTACCAAACAGTTCGTTTACAGACAAAATAAAAATCTCTAAAGCCTTTTATTTCTATAGGTTGAGAATCAAAGATTTTATGATAGCATTAGTAGGAACAGTTAGGATAGTTATAGCGATGATATCAACAATCAATTTTTTCCCTGCAACTACCAATAAATCCAAGTAACCTTATTTGATGTGTACATGATGTTGAAATATACCAATCGATTACTTTTTTTGATCAGTTTGCCATTCAATTGGTCATTTCAAGCACTATCATTACAAAAAGAAGGTCTTTATTCTGTTGACATGTGAATACTCTTCCTTTCGGATGAATAAATAAAGGCTCATCATGTTTTTGTTTTGGTTTTTTTTAGTGAGAGTGATAAATTTTTGTAAATAATCTCATGGCTATTGATTAAGCCTTTACCTTATTTAGTGGGTTCCTATAATCATAAATGTTGATTGATTGGGAGTAAACTTATAAAAAAAAGTTGTAAAATGTTTCATCAATAACTGACTGAAATGTTCTACTGCTATACTCGATTAAGAACAATGCATACAAGATAAATAAAAAGCCCACTTTATAGGAGATCTCTTTCGAGTATGTCATTGATAACCTCCTATCGAATTGTACTACTATTCAATTCATGCACATTGTTTGCACATGCTAATAACCTCATTTGACCCCATAATCAACTGCTGATATTTGAATCTTTTTTGAATAAAAAGCCATTTGATAAGGGTTGAATTGATTGATTTAAAGAGAAATTAAAATAAATCATATATGTAAAAATTACATAAACCTGAACAAGATTTCAAGGCAATTTTAATGTCGCTATTATTATTAGTATGCATGTGCTTTAAATATCATTATTCAAGCATACAGATGTCGACTAAAAGCGTGAGAAATGTTCTCATGTCAAAAAAGTACAAAATAAGTAATATTTTTGTAATGATATTTTCAAGCTTTCAATTCTCCCTATTAACTATCAAGATTTTTCTTGGACTCTTATGATTTTTTAAAGAATTCATAGTTTTCTAGGTAAGTTTATAGCATTAAATATCTTTAACCAGAATGTTAACACCTTAAAAAAGCTATGAACTATAGGTAATATTTATACAAGTTCTCTTCCTATCTCTTTTTTGAATGAAAGAATGTTACTTGGCGGCATTTACTGCTGCAAAACCAGATTTTAGGTTTCAATTGCTGCTTATGTCTAAATGTTATAAATCCAAATAAAAATAAAAAAAATTACTTGGCATAACTACTTGTGTGTATTTAATTTATAAACTTGTAGCACGTTTGCTCTTCAAGATGTAATAGAAAAAATATGTGTGTTCTCGACAAAATAAACAAGGCAAACAAACAAGTATTTTACTATTATACACATTTCTCTAATCTATGTTTTTGCAGATATTTTGTGACACCCTCCAAAAAAAAATATGAAACTAATCACAAAGTAATGAAAGTGAATATATTCGTTTTAATTTAATAAATATGTTAGTCTAAATACTGCATGAATAAACATTTTGTACCACACTCTCAAACAAGTAACCAGAAAAAATAAAAAATTCCAATCGATCAAAAAACAATAAAGTAAATCTACATTCATTGATACAAATTACTTTTATTAACAAGATGCTATTGATAAAGCCTACAAACCCCCACAAGCATCTATTAAAGGTACAGGCACATACTACAAATCTTTTTTTTTTTATGACTACGGCTATATTCTACCTTCATCGCTTTAAAGTAATTTCATCTTGCTATCATAAAACTCAAAGTATCTTATGAGAATTGGTATCCCTAACTAAAAAAAACCTCAAAAACTGTCAAAACCCTATCCTGGTTTTTCAACATTTAACGCGCTAATTGGTGTCTACATCTACTCTTTACACACTTTATAAAAAAAACCTTTCAAACAAATTTCTTATAAATCATCTAGCTGTAACATCAGAATTCTTATATTTGCTTGGTCAAAAAAATTGCCAACATACATATTTAATAATAACATCTACTCTTTACACACTTTATAAAAAAAACCTTTCAAACAAATTTCTTATAAATCATCTAGCTGTAACATCAGAATTCTTATATTTGCTTGGTCAAAAAAATTGCCAACATACATATTTAATAATAAATAAGATTTTCAAACATTACCGTGTCTTATAGCTGTAACATTGAGGTAGAAGTAATCCTTAAAAGAAGACACATCTTTTCATTAGTTCAAACCTAAAGCTCTTTTTTTTTTCTTGTATATATATTTCGAGAAATTTCCAGCTGTATAAATTTGATCATTTACTTCAAAACAATGTGAAATAGGTCTAGATATAGTAGGATCATATGTTTGTATTTTTACTTCACAAATCAAATATATACCCAAATGCATAATTTTTCATCAAGAATTTTTAATTGACAATATTTAGGTTCTTAATTGTTACCATTATTTGACAAAAGAGCACAATGTCAAACGTTTAAACTGCAAATAATGCTTTCATAGCTTATACAGCTTTTATAAAATAAACTGCTACTATCTAATTTATTAATAAAAAAAAAACTGTCGCATAAACTATATGTACCAAACATCTTTGTTATCAAAAAACATTGATCCAAATTCAATTTTGTTATCATAGATAGCATTTTGACTAAAACAATCACTACTGAAACAGTAATACATAGCAGAAAATTACTTCTGGCTCCCTGAGCTATTTTTAATGCTACATACATAATGCTTGGCAAAACAATTTTATGGCCATATTATTTACATTTGGGCACGATATCAAATTGGATAACTTGCATAAATTGGATTATGTTTTGGCTCGTCAACAGGACATAAATAACAATTATATTCTAAACCATACTCTATTATATAAATTATTTTGTCTAGAATCAAGGCTGATTTATATTATCAAAGAGACATCTTAAACATGTTACACTGTCATATGAAATCAATTCTTGTCAAGAAGCGCCCAGTTTTTACGAAAATTACTTTTTTTGGCCTAGTTTCACTCAAAGTATATCATATGATAGTCTTTTCCAAACCCTGAATTCAAACCCACAGGAAGAGAAATATATACAAAAAGTAAACAAAACCTCCTTATGAAAAGTGCAAATGGTCAATTGACAAGAAATCAGAGCAAAGTAATGAAATAAAAAGTATATGGGTTTGTAGAAAATTTCATGGAGAATGTAATAGTATCATTTTCGATACATAAAGTAAACAGTAGCTCAAGAAACGCTTCAAAAAAACAATGCATTCTGTCCGTGGGATTTTTTGTGTCAACTTTTTGCCAACCTTTATCGAGAGAGAAAGGTAGATAGAAAGAGAAATGCATATAAAGGAACCAAATATCCATTCAATCTCTATTCGCTTTCTTTTCTCTTCTTCTCTCATCGCAATCCAAGACTCAAGGTGCAAAACTGAATAGTTATTATAGTTTATGGCAAGTATATTTTCTTATCATCTCAAATCCATCCACTTTTACTAATACATTTACTTGTGTGCTAGATCGACTGTATCCTTTCATGGTCCTCCCTGTGTGGGGAGTGCCGGTTGGGTTGTATCCAAGTAGATTTGCTTAAACAGTGCGCTTTTAGCTCATCCGAGGGGTGCTTCCACATCACTTGTTATCCAGAATGTACTGCTGCGTGCATGCCGAGGTGTAGCAATTTCGGGGCCTATCTATGAGGTTACTTCTATGACCTTTTTCCTTTTGGAAACAGACGGACTCTCACTTTCTCGTAGTTGTTTCTGTTAGTATCATTGTAAATCTGATTTACTTTGAGAAGCCAAGAAGAGTTCCATTGGTCTCTGTAATGGAGTGCCGGATATAGTAATTTCCAAGTAGCTCTGTCTAAACAGTGGGCTTTTAGCTCATCCGAGTGGTTTTCCACTTGCTATCTTAAAGTGTTAGCTTTCGCGCATGCTTTGAAATAGTAAATTCGGGACTTATCTATAAAGTTATTATCTATATCCACTTTTTTTTTTGGAAACAGACGAACTCTCACTTTCTCGTAGTTGTTTCTGTCAGTATCATTGTGAACTTAATTCACTTTGAGAAGCTAAGAAGAGTTCATTTTTTATATTAATTTAAATAAAATTTATTGTTTAAATTTTAGTTTTTATAACATCATTTAAAAATATTATATGTAATTGTGTTAAATATTTTATTGAATAAAAAAAATTTATAATTCTCATCTAAACATGTCTTTTAATCTATTGTTATCTTGAAAACTTAATTTATTTCTGTTTGCATGGTCCATAAATATCCTTTGAAAGTATACCACATATTGAATTCGAATATCTATTGAGCTGGCTTTATAAAGACGAGCCCAAAAAGCAATTTTATCGCAGCTTAATCTTTACTAGGGAGTAAATGCTTTAGATGGAATAGATAGAAACCAAAATTCTATCCACCTAGCTAACCTTAGCGTGGCATAAGGCAGAATAACTATTAGATAATGAGGAAACTAAAGCCGTAAAAATAGGCACTTCAATATAAATAATATGAAATAGTTTGAAATCTCAATATGGCTCATTACCTCCTAATCAAACGATTATAAAAAATTATAGAGATATAGCCACATTATGCAATATATACCCTTCAACTACGCATAATTATATTAAAACTGGCGTAAAATTTGCGTTTATAAAGAATAGTTTTGTGCACTTTTTGCATTATTCTGAAGCTCAAACTTTGTTAAAAAACTATTTCTTAGATTTTATATTTTCTTCCTATATTTTTACCTAAAACATTTTGAGTGATAAAAAAACATAATTTAAATTAACTTCTGGACCCTTATAAGTATAGACACAAATTGGTCGAAAGCGTTCAATCAGCATTTCATCCTGAAAATGAGATTTTTCACTATAAGTTTTCTAAGCTTAAAATGACTACATTTATTTTATAATTAACATTTGAACATCAAAATGGACTTTTGCTCGAAAAACCATTATTTCTATATCTCAATATTGTGCAAGCTTTTTAATGAAAATTTTTTAAAACAGTACGATCTTGGAAAAAAATGGCGCCGATTTTCAAAAACTGCATTTTTTTTGATCTGACAATCAGAATTCAACAAAAATTTCATCGCATTTAAATACTATTTCACCACCACCATTGCAAGATCAGATCTTCAGATCTTCAATGTGCCCTTATAAAAGTAGATTGCTGTCTAATTAATGAAGCAAATTAAAATAGAAAAAGTAGCTATGCATACTTTAAAACGAATTCAAAAAGCTAAGCAGTAAATTACATCGATTTGAAATGAAACAGAATTTCTTGAAGTCTTTTACATGAGGGGCTGAGAACTGAAATACCTTCAATTATCATAATAAAAACAATGCTAGAAACGGTAACAACAACATAAGCATAATGTATTTGTGAATAATTGTTAGCTTGTTCAGCTTCAATAAACTATAGCAGCTATCCATTAATACGAAAACTACGAATTATAGCTATTCAATAGATATATTAATCCATGAAATTTCTGACTTTCCAAATTAAATATCAAATTAAAGCTTTATTATGCGGTATTTTTCAGAAATATATAGAATCCTTAATAACTTTTATGACCAAATGATTAATATAATGAAATTTACTAGCAATGTTCTCTTCAAAAAGAAGGAAATACAATCTGGGCTGAATAAACAACAATATCAAGCAGTTTGAACTACATGCCATTGGCTCCTGGTAATTTATTTAATCCCATCTAGTTACGGTATGTGTTTAATTTTTGTTCTTTTTATTCAGCTTATTAGAATTAGGGATTATATTGACTATGAGTGGATTTTTTAGTTCAAATGATGCTACTTCACGATGGGGAGGCTATTTCAAGCAAGCTATTTCCAATGTTGAAACTACGTTTGATTCTTTACTTGAGCAACCACCGATACAACAACAACAACAATCAACCACAAACAATAAAGGTAATCATTATTCTTTTTAAAGCAAAACGTGTACTAAGTTACAATTTGCTGTAAAAATAAAAAAAAAATAAAAAAAAAAAAGACACAGAGACAGAAACTTATGTGGATCCCATTAGTGGTATGGTTACTACCATTGAAAAACCTAAAAAACAAAAGGTTTCTGTTGAGAAACAGACTGAACCTCCTATTGTAAGGCCCTTAGAATCTCGCTCTAGTTCAGATTTATCAAGCCGATTAGCTGCTGTAATGGCAGAAAAGTCGAAACGTGCAGACAAATCTCCTCGAAGTAGTTTAAAAGCTACGGAGAAAAGTCCAGAAATCAAACCTGAAATAGAAGTGGACGAAAAAGCAGCACAATTACAAGAAAAGGAAGATATATCGGTAGAAAACAAGGCAATAGGAGACGATGAACAAGAAATGGTCGATGAAAAGAAGAATGTTGAACAAGTACAGCAAGATATAAATACAGACAGCAAGGAATCAGCCCACCAAGCAGTTTCAGAGGCAGTACAAGATGAAGAGAAGCCCATTACTACTTTTATAGACCAATTACAAACTGAGAATGAGGAATCAATAGTGGAAAATACCGAGACAAAAGACGATACCAAAAATAGAGAAGCAGCAGTAACTGATATCAAAAGTGAAGATACTTTACAAGATAATGAAAGGCCAAATGATGTAGATGTACCTGACGATAGCTCAGTGGCCGAGCCTTCAATAGCCGATACTACAAAGACAGAGACACCCAAGAGCGAACATACGAAAAGTGAACCTACAAAAGTTGAGCCAACAAAAACCAAATCAAAAGCTACCGAGAAAGATGATAAAGATCGAATCCTTGAACAACGAGAAATTCAACTAATGCAAGTAATGGAAAATATAACCAAATTGCACGATCAAATGCAACAATTACAAGAAAATGCAGATAAAAAAGAAAATCATTTACAATCTAAAATAGATCAATTGGAAGCCAAGATTAAACAAAGCGAAGCAGAAAACGCTCAGGTTGGCTCCCCTGTAAACCTTCAAAAAAATGTTAAACGTTTAGAAGTTTCTGTAGAAGATCTCAAGAAACAAGTGTTAGCCAAAGATGAAAAGATCCAGGGATTACTACATGAAGGAGAGAAGCTTTCAAAAATGGAGCTCAAACATTCGACCACAATCAAGAAACTACGACTGGAAAAGACAGAAACTGATAAAAATGTTGCAGAATTAAACAAAAAGTTAGAAAAAGTTACATTAGATTTATCGCAAGCATCACAAAAAGGAACCAAACAAACCGAAAATGAAAAACGACTTCAGGAATCTGTGAAATTATTGCAAGATTTGACAGAACAACAAACAAAACACATTAATAAACTTGAATCGGAAAAAATGGCGAATCAAAAGAAATTGGTAGAAACAGAAGCAACTCTTAAAAAAGTTCAAAGCAGCATGGAAGAAGAACGTAACAAAGCAAAATTGGAAGCAGAACAAGTAAATGCAGCTGCCTTGGAGAAAGAAATTAAAGCAAATGATAGATTACACAAAGAATTGACTAAATTGAAAGAAAGCTCTGAATCATTAGAGAATAAACTGAGAAAGGAGATTAGGGAGCTACAAATTGCTCTTCAAACAGTAGAAGAACAAGCAGGTCTCCGTGAAGACAGTTTAAGACAGGAAGTGGCTGATTTGCAAACAAAGTTGCAACAATCTGATAATAGAGTGGATGATATTAATGTTAGTGTGGATGAAGCAACTGCTCCTTTACTGCGACAAATCGAGGAATTACAAAGTCAACATGCAATAGCTATCAAAACCAGAGATCAGACTGAACAGAGGTTTGTTACACAAATAATAGCATGTATGATTGTATTAACAAAATAATGCATATATTACTAGTATGATTCTTCGTATGCAGACTGCTGAAAGTGAGCGTAAAAGAGCATTAGAAAAGGATGCAAAATTACAGAAAGATTTAAAGACATTGAATGAAAGATTAGAACAAGCTGAATTAGAATTGGAAGAACTTCGATCACAGGTTATTACTTTAGAGGCACAAAGCGAAGCAGATAATGCGATTAAAAAGGAATTAGAGGAGCGTATTCAAGTTTTAATCAAAGAAAAAGAAGAATTAAACGAGAAAGAAGCTAGAGATCAAGAAGGGCTTAAGAGTCAATACCAACGCTTAATGAAAGAGAGATTGAATGAAGAAAGAAAGCAATTTGAAATTAAACTCAAGGCAGCATCTTCTGCGTCTTCTTCCCCTACGTTGGGTCAAGAAAACGAAGATATTTCAGTCAATAAAGTCAAACATGTTCGTACTCCTAGTATCAGTTCGAGATCAAGCTTTGATAGCAGTTCGACAACACCAGCAGCTGTTTCTTCTATTTTAGTAGAAAGACTTCAAGCCAATATCCGTCAATTAGAAAATCAACTAAGCTTTTATCAAACGCAGCTTCAAAGTTCATCACAATCTCGAGATGAATTATCAGAAGAAGTGTTGAGTATGACACAAGAAATAGAGCAATTACGAAAAGAAGTAAAGAAAACTAATCAGTTGGAAGAACAATATCAACAATTGAATGATAGATACCAAACCTTATTGGAATTATTAGGTGAAAAAGCAGAACAAGTTGAAGAACTAAAAGCAGATCTTCAAGATGTCAAAGAAATGTATAAAAGTCAAATTATAGATCTTGTACAGAAAATAGATCATTTGAATAAAAATTAACTTAATTTTTATTATCACTAATAAGTTTTTTATCATGTAAATAATCTGTCATTGCCAGCATATTGCCAACTTCTTCTGATGTTGCTTCTCCATGTGCTGTCCATCGAATTTTACAATTTTCATCAACCAAGAATGAATATCCAATATATTGATTTGTCATGCCTAAACATTTTCTAGTTCTACTAATGTCCTTTAAAATCAAACAGTAATTTTCTTTACGTTCAAGAGGTAAATTTTTGCGAATACTGGGGATAAATGCTTTTAGAAGTAATTGTTTCAACATATTTTCCTGCACATTGACTTCAACTACTTGAATGTCCTTGTGATCTTTGTATTTCTCCAAAAAAGGCTTGATAAATGTATTGACATGAGGCTCACCAAACTTGGCATATACAAATGTCATTAATGTGGTTTTTCCAACTAATTTCTCAGTGGTGTTGATCTTTTTTCGAGATAAATCTTGAGCTTCAAAATTTGGCATATATCCTGCCTTTTCGGGCTTTATCAATTGGGAGCTGGCATAATACATTTTACCACCATGTTGACGCATTTCTATAATGAAAAATTCCATTAAAAATGTTCGTATTATATTCAGCATATTTTATTACCGTGTACATCAGCGAAATATGATTTTGTAGCTTCTTCGACCCTGAAAAATCTTTTAAAACCTGTCTTTTTTTTTTTTTTTTTTTTTTTTTTTATATATTTATTAAAATTTATTTTTTGACAACTTACAAATATCTACGTTCAGCAGCATGAGCAGCAAATGCTTTTTCATAATCAACGAAGTCTCGAAGCTTTTGTTTTTTTCTTTGTAACCAATTATTATAGTCAACTACAGGAGGTTCATTGACACCCAAGGAGGTAGGTGGGCTACGGAAATTACCATATTTCTCTGGTGCTGGTTGTTGTGGTTGTGGTTCTTTTTGGTCCGTTGTCAAGCATCTTTTTTGAATAGCAATTGCACGTAAAGTTTGTTTATTAATTAACGATAAATTTGATGACAATAATCTATTTGTTCTTAACATTTTTAAGATATTAAGAAATAAAGAAGTGAAGGGGGACCCCTTTCTGTATTTTGCGGGGAGTCATCCTATCTTTAAATTTTTTGTATTGGTTTATTAAATAACCGATTATTTCTATCAAATAATCAGTTCATAACCAATTTTGTTACTATATAATAACAATAGTCTCTTCTTTACTGAAAAAACAATTGTGAAAAAAGAACAAATACTCAAATATTTGTTCTCAATCACTACTGATACAAAAGATTTAAAAAAATTCGATTCTTTTCAGGTTTAATAGCAACTGCCCTTGGTGGCAGTAATATTCGCTCTGAGGAACAAGATGAGCGAGGTAAAAGCAGCAAATGAACAAAAAGTCAAAAATAGAGATCTAATAATGATAGATATGTAGCTGTAACTCTGTCTCAATTTAAATTAATGAGAATAGTTGGCAGAGGAGCGTTTGGCAAAGTAAAATATTAAACACGGATTAATTTCTTATTGTTTATTAATAAAGATATTTAGGTTAGAATTGTAGAGCATCGAGAATCTCGACAATTATACGCTTTAAAATATATTAATAAAGAAGAATGTATTCGAATGGATGCTGCAAGAAATATTATACGAGAAAGAGTCATTTTAGAACAATTGGATCATCCCTTTTTATGTCGATTACGATTTGCATTTCAAGATAACGATTACATGTATATGGTGACAGATTTGATGTAAGTCTTAGTTTAATTATATTTTTTTTTTTAAAAAAAAAAAAAAAATGTTATTTAGTTAATTCAATGCGTATTCAATAGGCTTGGTGGTGATCTACATTATCATTTGTCACGACAATCATACTTTTCAGAAGATGTAATTCGATTTTGGTTTGCTGAATTGTCAGCGGCTATTAAATACCTTCATTTGAAAAGAGTGGTACATAGGTACACAATTATAGAGGGATCTATGATAAACAAAATTCATATATTAATGATTCATTTTAGAGATATAAAACCGCATAATATATTAATGGACGATCAAGGACATGTTCATTTAGCTGATTTCAATATTGCAACATATCTTCATGCACATCGATTGTTGACTTCAAATTCAGGAACAGGTTACTATATAGGTAAAACCCTGTTTTTTTTTTTTTTTTTTTTTTTTTTCGTTTTCATTTTTCGTTTTTCAATCAATTACTTATAAAATAAGGTTCATGTAGCACCTGAAGTTTATAAAGGCGGTGGATACAATGAAGCTGTAGATTGGTGGAGTTTAGGTGTGACATTATATGAATGTGTATATCATAAGGTAGTATAAAATTACCATATCATTGAAATATGCTAATTATGAGCAGAGACCATTTGAATATGATACCACAGAAGAACTACATGCCGCTATAAGAAGAGGACATGTAAACTATCCAACTAAAGACCGTCAGGTATCGGGCGAATGTCTCTCAGTAATACAAGGGGTAAATGAATCTAGTATACAAACTAGCGGATAAAGTATTAACTCCTTTCTTAATTTGTAGTTCTTGGAAGTAAATCCCAATAAAAGACTAGGTTATGGAGATGCAGGATGGGCAGCATTAGTTAGACATCCATTTTTTCGACCAATTCAATGGAATAAATTAGAATCAAAACAAATTACACCGCCATTTATACCAGCTACAGAAAATAACTTTGACATGACATTTGATCTAGAAGAATTACTTCTAGAAGAATCGCCATTAACAGCTCAAACTTCAAAGAGAAATAAATCAAACAAGAAAAATATTGAAAACACAGTTCTCAGTAAAGAGCAAAAAGATTTGATTTTGATTGAAGAAAAATTCAAGTATTTTGATTTTACAATATTTGAAAAATATGAAGGATTTAAAGACCCTGTAACAATGACAGTTGGAGATCCACCAGATTGGGTTAAACCAGCTTTTGAAGGGGCAGCTCAAGGAGATGTATTACCAATAAAGAGAATCACTACTGGAAGTAACCATGATGATTTTGATAATCATCAAACCACACAGCATTGGAGAGGGCCTAATAGATCAGCTTCAACTAGTAATATTGCTGCTGTTGCTGCATCGTCGGCTTCCAATTTGGGTAAATACGATCAAGATCAAAACTGGAAAAGAAGTAGTACAGGAGCAATAAGAAAAATTAACAATAACAATAACAATAACAATAATAATAATAACAATGAATCACAACACCATTTAACAACTAGTTTAACAGAAGAATATGCTCTTTCTCTTCAGGGTATTAGAAAGAAACAAAGCACAAGAAGTTTTCGAGAACGAAGAGAAAGGGATCGGAAAAGTATCCAAGTTATCCAAAATCTGTAAATCAGTAATAATATATACCGTAAATCTCTTTCGTTTTGATACGATTTCAACTATTATTTGTCAAATCAATCAAAATTTTTACATGTAAAGAGTGACATTGAAACAGAACAAAAATTTCAACTGTTTACATAGTTGTAACACCAAGTGAATCAGAGGATGTTGTGTCTCTTTCTGACAATAAAATATCAACGGGTGCTTGTCCGTTTGTCTCTTTTGCCTATAAGTAGATGCTTGTATATCTCTCTCTTTTTTTTTTTTTTTTTTTTTTTTTCTTTACCTTTTCTCCATCTTACATTAACTTGCTATGGTTCATCATTTATCATTTTCCACTGCTGCAGCAGAAACTGATACTTTTTGCCATCAGCATGCAATTGAAAAAACTACAGTTAAAAGCATCGCTTCTTCATTAGTAGATGAAATATGTCACATCCATCATCAATTAAGCCATGTTGATTGCTTGGTACCTGGTGATCATGTAAATGCCCTTTTCACAAAGTTGGTAACTATCTGTACCTTTCAATATGATGATGCCACTGTCAATACTGTTCTTAATAATGTCCATATTCTTGCATTAATTCCTACTTTGCGTGCTATGGCTTCCCAAGGCGAATACTTTTTGGAACTCACCTGGGCAAATGAGTTATCCAAGGAACAATATCCTAAATTATCGAAATTTGTGTACTATCAAAATTATGTTGATTTGGTTAAACTTGAACTTCATGCTCTTCATGGTGTAAATGCTCCCTTGAATAACATTGTATTTATTGGTAGTGGTCCTCTTCCTCTATCCCCAATTTTAATGTACCAAGAATTAACATCAACTGCTAATTCAAATGTGATGATGCATAATATCGATCGAGATGGAGCATCTATTACTGTTTCTAATGCCCTATTACAAAAACTTGATATTGATCATGGGTTTAGACAGCACGTTATGGATGCTACCGATTATTCTGATTTTGGTCATGCTGATTTAGTGGTTCTTGGGGCCCTTGTGGGTCAAGATGTACAAGAAAAAATGAAATTTTTATCTCATATTGGGAATAGCATGAAACAAGGTTCCTATCTTATGGCTCGTAGCGCTCACTCTTTACGAAAACTGTTATACCCCTCTATAGAGCCATATCAAGTAAATACTTGTGGATTTGAAACTCTTGTAGTCTTGCATCCCTTCAACGATGTGGTAAATTCTGTTTTGATTGCAAGAAAATGTTAATTTTTCGTAATAAAAAATATTTGATCTTTTATTGTTTTAAGAACTTATTTTGTTTCGTGTAACTAATGAAGCTTTTTTTTTTTTTTATTATTATTTCATGTGCCTCTGTATGCAAGGTAAAATAAAAATTTTATTTTATATAGATGAACTGGAATTATATATATGTGATCAGCCACGTTGTCATACATACCTGCACAAAAAATGTGTATTTAATATTTTATATATATATATATATATATTTTAATTTATATTGTACATTTGATGCAAATATCTGTGCGTAATTATAGAACAGTCGAACAATATACCTGCTGATTAAGCATTTCTTTTATGGTAGATAGTATTTACTATTTAATCAACCTTTGCTTCACCTAAAGTTGATGCATTTTAAGTAAAAATTTGTCTTGGCATTCAAATTAATAGATGTAAAATCAAACTAACTTTATAGTATATCATACTATATATTCCTATAATCTTGTTCTTGTTTTAAGAATTTTGTGGTCAATATATATTATATATATCAGCTCATCCAAAATTAATTTGTCAAGGCATAGCTAACTTTCGAGAAAAATAAGCTAAAATTCAGTATTACTACTAGAAGTGATCAAATACGCATTTCAAAAAAGTATACCAAGGTTAGCAAGTACCAGCTACTGCAAACAGCAATAAGCTCTAGGGTGGGGGTACAGTATAATACCTAGAATACTTAAAGCTTAGAGAAGGTTACACATCATGTGTCAAAACGGATTTTAATATTAATTTTCAATGTTTTCAACCTTCAAAATCGAAGCCTGCCCTCTTCTCTATAGCTAACCTCATACTAAATACTATGTAATACATTTCTTGAATAATTCTGCAAAGATGTGAGTTTGCCACATTATGCTACTTGTTCTTAAACTTATATTATATTTCATGAAAAATTCAAAACACATTAAATTTACTGCTTTTTCCTTAAAATTAGGTCTCGCTTTTGATCTTTACTCAACTTATTTTTTCATCAAGCAACGCCAAGAAAACATTATATGCCAATATGCCTGAGATGTTCAGCTTTAATTCAAAAACAAACATTCAAAAATATCCTATTTTTTGCAGGTGGTATAATTTTTTCAGTGCTAATGTTTCCGTTTTTTTACACGTATTTCACTGCTAAAAATAAGAAAATTTGCACATTCATATCTCTGTAAAACATTAAGCTATACAAGCAAGCAACTTTTAATATTGAAACTTGCTTGTTTTATAACGCTCTATAACGTGTTTAAGTAAAAAAAAATGCTGTGCAAATTTTTTTCTACTGAATCCACAGGATACTATGGCAAATTTTGTGATAATAAATAAGCCTGTTGATTTGTGTAAATCCTTATTGATAAGAAGCAAGTTAATTAATGTATTATGTATCACTCTCCACCAGATGTCAAATCCGAAAAGCAAACAATAGTTTAGGAACCGAAAGATTAATCAACAAATAGACAACAGAATTGTGTTTCAAACAGCATAATCTTCCAGCATGGTATTCCAATAATACAGTGTTATATCACAACACATTACTGTTAAATAATAATATCCACAAAAACACTTATCACTTATCACGCTATCATTTTCCTCAGACCAGATAGTATATAAACTCTCTCAAATGTATTTTAATAAACGATATTTCCTTAATTAATTACATTTCTATTTTTTATTTAACAATTTATTTTCTGATATATTATTAATAACTTGGAATAACATTCAAAAAAAAAAGATTTGGAATAGTATTCGTGGAATATTCTTCGATATTCACAAAACAAAATATAAAAAAACAATAGGAATTTAACTAAATAAGTGTATGCTTTTATTATTAGGTTGAATTCTAGTCAAGGGCTTGTAGTAAAGAAATGTCCTCCTTATATAGTTTTTCACGAGAAATTAGCCAATTGTCCTAAGTCCATACATAGCCAGCGAAATCCCTTGTCAGGTATTTTTTTCCTACTAGTAATCGATTGATATATTTATAGAGTTTGTCAGACCTTGATGATAATGGTGTGATTAAATACTCATTATCTTGATTGATCTTTAAGCTGTCAGGATTAAACTTCGATAGAAAACGTATATTAGTGTGAATTAGCATATACAACTTTTTAATAATTTGATGTCTATCCATATCAGTGGTAATTTAAATAAAAATTGGATAAAATCAGATAAAATGGAGATCAATAGTTGATAAATGTATACATACTCCACAAAATTTGTAGTTGTTTGTATTGCTCCCTAATAAGATTTGGAAAGTGGGATACTTGAGACGTATATCTACTTGTTGGGTTTATTTGTACAAAATGAGCTTAACTTAAATATGTTTTGTTACTAATTTAAATATATTGATCTAATAAAATGAAATGTCAGAAAGATATTAATCAATTGAATACAAATTTAATGGATAAGCGTAACTTAGAGTTTATGCAAAAATATAATGATTCACATTACATGACAACATATGAATCACATCAATTAATAGCTTCAGTTACAAAATCTATATTTAAATACTGAGATGTCAAAACAGACATAAGAAATTCAGTAAAAATATCTGTTGTGAATCATCCGATATCCCATTCACAATCTATCTCACAATATATTATCTTTTATCTCAATAAATCATAGTAAATTAAACCTCAAGTATTATAATTAACACCCATTGCTCTCATATTAATTAAATTTAATATATAGTAAGTATAAACCACATGATAATTGTAAAAATTAAGGAGTAACAACGCCTGCTGTATTCGCATATTCGCATATATAGAATATAGCTAAAACCGTAGTTTAAATATGGAAATTAACTACGTTTGAAGATATTTAGCATATGAGTCATATTAAAAATATAAATGATTAACCTGATAATCATATAAGCTAAGTTCTTATACTTTGGACTTGCTTACGATAAAAGATAGAAAATAAAGAATATTAATAATTAAGCGTTGCCAAGAGTTAGTTCAATTAACATACTTATATAAGCTCGATCGATTGATGTACCACTATAATAACAAAAATACGACAGGTTTAATATTATATATTATAAAAAAGCGTTTAGTTATAAATTCATGAAATAAAATCATAGTATTTCGAGTGCTATTTTTTCACATTTTTTATATCCTTGAGCATGTTTTTAATTTTTTTGAGCTTATTTGGGAAGCTTCTTTCTGCAAATTATACACTCATTTAATCCTATAGATAAGCTCATGTAAGCCATTTTTTGGATGTGCTCGCGTGAGCACATCCATTTACTACGAAGAAACGTCATGCTCATATGAGAGCATCAGTGCTCTCAAAAACTCATCCGGAAGGCCATAGTGTTCAACTCCCTATCTTGTTTTTATATATAATAAAGACTTACAAATTCTCACGTACTTATCTATTTTTACCTCAACGCCACAACACCACAACACCACAACACCAAACCCTACCTCCTTAGTACGTCTTTCCTACAAATTACTCCATTGGCTCCAAGATAATTGTACTTCTTACAAAAAATAGAAAAAATTATGGATACCAAACAAAGATTATCTTCAGTTTTTGTGTGTAATTTAACTTAAACAAGTTTCTTTTTTATTAAATTATTCATTTTTCTTGCACTGCTATTTATTTTAAATAATGTGCAGTTTATTAAATATGATACAGAGTACTTCAAAACAAGTAAGTTTTATTATTAAAATGTATTAGCATAGCTTAGTTTTTTGAAAAAAATAAAGGCTCAAAGTGTTTAATTTTGAAACATGAAATATCCATAAAAATCTGAAACATTAGCACTAAAAAACTTATATCAACTGCAAAAAACAGGATATTTTAGGATACTCATTTTTGGATTAAACTTAAACTTCTTAGGTACATTAACATATAATGTTATTTTGGGGTTATTTAGTAGGAAAAAAATAGTTAAGGAATGAAAAGCGAGACCCAGTTTTCAAGTAAAAAGCAGTGAATTTTACCCAGTTTTCGTGAGAAATGAAATAAACTTAGGAATAGATAGCAAAATGTGACTAACTCAAATGTATTTAACTGTGTCGAGGGTAACTATAAAAAGTGCTTAGTATGAGTTTGGTTATAGAAAAGAGAACACGTACCTGACGCTGAAAAGTGAAAGCTACGAAAAGCAATATAGGAAGTAAATTACAACTTTTTTAGATTTATTGAAAATAGTTTAAAAGTAAAGAAAAGGCCAAAAAATATTCCTTGAATATATTTGGTAAGTATTCTAGTCATCAAATGTAATTATTTTAAATAATTGCTAATGTGGCAACTTATCCACACTTAAGTGATTAAGTATGTGGGTATTTGAGATAGATTGATGACTCTTGAATGTTTTGTATAAAATTAATTGTTCCATTTAACATGATTCAATGTTAGATTCTCATCTAAGATTCACTGAATCAATTTGATATGCTAAAAGACTAGTAGTATTCCACTGCAGTTCGTAGTTGGTATACTACATATTTTAAAAAACACTGAACTATATAGAGCGTTTAGTTTGTTACAAAGAAATATTTGTTATACTGGACACATTTTTTTCACTCCCACCAGTCGGTTATAACGAGTCTAGATTGTATTCTAAGTCGTGTGCATTTCAGAAATAAATTGAGAAGGCTGCGCACACTAAGTATCTGGACATACCTACTGTTGTGGTTGGAGCTCATTTAAATTGATATCTAATTGAGAACTAGTTTGTAAATTTTACTAGGTGTAGATAGCAGGTTGTTACAAATATTAATTTTTTTAATTCAATCATCAATGCAAAAAAAAAAGTAAAGGAAAGTTAAATTTTAGATCATTGATGTATCATATGTACGGATAACTTCATGTAAAGTTGGATCTTAGACTGGTATTCGTTGAGAACAGAGGGTTTTTTTTTATTCAAATAGACGTAAATACCAGGTTATGAACTAAGTTTTTAAATTTTGTTAACGCACAGTAATCCATGGAAGTTGGAATGCAGACAATCCATAGGGGTATTTTACGAGCATCTTTGCATTAAATTGGAGTTTAATTGGATCAATATTGATTAAGAGAATGTTATTTTTTGTCTTTTGTAATGGTAAATGCTACGTTTTAAATTGTTTTCAGGCGATTTTCAATGCTTTTTCAAGGTATACACCAGAAACAGCTTTTTGCAGATGAAATTACAATAAAAAAATCCTTTCTTTAACGGATATTTATATTTGTTTTAGAATAAAAGTTTACTGTTAGATTCTAAGCAGAGAAACAAAAAAAAAAAAAAAACTGCACATTCTCTTGATAAAAAAAAAAAAGTCTAATAGTAGTGCCCCGTTGCATGTATGAAACTTTACTTTCCATAGCTTTCTTATAAATCAATTTGGTCGTCCTCAGTTTTTGTTGGAACCCAGCAGCTTTAATTGCATGAGACATTTCACGAAATATGGTAGAGCCTTATCTTTTTCTTCCTAAAAAAATAAAAAGTAACAGGCACCGTAGCAGTTAGCAATGGAAAGATTGCCACGAGAGTTACTCTTGTGCATTTTTTCAAATTTAAACTTTAAAGACAAGCTTCAATGTAACTTGGTTTCTCAAGAATGGCACAATCGATTAAAATGCGATATATTATACCAAGCACTTTTGTTTAGAAACTCTGACAATCTACGCAAAGCAATCGACTTCTTTACAGAAAAACTATTTAGAACTTCGGTACACCGTATAGATATGTCGTTATGCGAGTTACCAATATTGTCCTTCATTAATCTTCCACTTGTTTTTCCTCGTCTGAAACATTTACATATTGCAGATTTCGATCCCAAATTCAAGGCACCTCGACGTACTTTGGAGTTGGAAACGAATATATTAAAGTCTTTTGAAAAAAGCATTCAGCAATGGGAATATCTCGAGGAAATAGTTGAGAAATCTGGTAGCTATCCAGTTATTATATCGTTCCTGAAAGCTTCCCGTCCAGTTTATCTTACATCAATCAACATCACCTATAATAAACGGCACGGATCTATTGGAAAATATCGTCATAATTTAAGATCTTTGATCAGGCTTACAAAAAACGCGCCACTCCTAGAACAATTTTGCGCCAGATTTACTTTTATTAGTTTAATTGACTTTGAAGAATTACACTCAAATTGTCCCAAATTACACACCATCTCAGTAACTACCCACGTTTGCGATACGATGGCAGATTTAGATAAATGGTTCGAAAATGAAGCAGATTTTGAACATTTCATGCCTTATTATAGGGCTAATATTGAAGGAGTTCTTGTAAAAGAGACAGCTCAAAGCCTCAAACATTTGAAGATCAAACTTGCAAAATCATTTATGTCAATTAGGGAAACAGAGACGACAGTTCTCACAATCAATAACTGGCTTCGATACATTGGGCGTAAATATCCAAATATGACACATTTTGAAATACATAAAATTAGCAATGGACTTCAAGGGATGCAAGCCCCAGAGAAGCAATTTGAGCAACATATGAGTTCTGCGTTATCTAGACTTTCAAACCTTGAGAGCTTTAATTCAAACATTGTACCTTTTACAGCAAATGTCATAAAATCGATTTCAGATGGCACTAAAAAGTTGAATTACTGCACTCTTCACAGTTTCAAAAATTACACAATACAAAAGCAATTGGAACGTATGCAGTTCATGAATCAAAGGGATCAAGTAAATGCAATTCAAATTATCAGCAACAAGAATAGCAAACAGCATATGCCAATAAAGTTTCACACATTAGACATTTTTTGTAATTTAACACAATTGGTTTTGACATCGCAGATCCATAATTGTAAGATTCAAATATCTAATATAATGAATCATACACCAAATATGGAATATTTGACATTATCTGGAGTATGTCCTATAATAGCAGAACCATTGAATATTCATAAACCAATGATAACAAGGTTGAAAACTCTTCAAATTCGTAAGTTCCATTTTGTGGAGCTAGCAAATTGGCTTGATCTAAACAAGGCTCTCAAGGATGATATTCTTCCCTATTGCCCAATGATTCAAAGGTTCGATTTTAGTACTGTTCGTACTGAATATAATGATGAAAGTTGTGCAGATATGCCGTTTCTCCTGGCTTTGGATTTTCGCAATAGCCATCATCTTCAAAAAGTGAATGTTAATTTGCTTGCAAGTAGAACCTATAGAATTGATGGACAACAGAAAGAAATCGCTCGATGCCCATTTGCAGTGTTTCCACTATTACCAGCAAATGTCAGTGAATACTCTGCATGTACCTTGATTGATTTACCACATACAATTCTTTTTAATAAAGATATTATTGAATAATAAAATTCCATAATTTTCATGAGCAGTGACACATACTGCTGACATTTCAGCGATTTTATAAAGTCAAAAAAATCAAAAAAACAAAAATTACATTGTTAAATCTATAGATACAAAAAAACACCAGATAATACTCTTATTAATCATAGCTTTTATTTGTATAATTTACATACAAAAACAGGGTATTTGGCAGAATTAAGTGCAACATTTGATTTTCTCAGTATATTTCTCAAATAAAGGAAGAAGAACACCACCATTTCTAATTAAAGCCCAGGAAACTGACATTACAAAACGTAAAAACTTTTTATCGGCTCTTTACAACTGTACCTATTCAGCTTTCATGGAGGAAATATTTAATCCAACAACGGTGATGGGGAATAAAGAAACCATAGCAATTAGCAACATTGCTGACAGTGTGCCTATGGAAGTTTCCAATGTAGCTACATCAGCAACTGGCTACACGGTCTTTATTCCTAATTTTACCGAGCCATGCACACTAATTAGCTCAACTGGAGATAGATATAGCGACAATATTCGCAATAGTCTTACAAAAGATATAGATATAATTCAACAAAATATAAATTTGGAACAGCAATCATCAAATAACAATTTTTATCGTAATGCGAAATGGTATGAAAGATTTGTATTTACTGAAATCTTTAAAACCTAATCAGATATGGAATACAGGTCGCCAGATGGATCTTGTTTATTGACAAATAATGCAGATGATGTACTTCGTCTATTTCAATTGTAATTCATCAACAAAATTTGTAATATATTTGCATTTACTGATTAGTTGTTTCATGTTCTTGCTAGACCTGCAAATGTATATCATGACAGCGAATATGGAAATTTAGTATTACCAATGGTTCCAACATTAGGCATACGAGAGGGAGAATCAGTATATGATTTTGCTTGGTTTCCATCTATGAATGCTCAAGGTAAACCCTTCTCCTCCCCCATTTTCCAACTTTTGAATGAGCATTTAAATTAAAAAGAAATGTAGATGCTTCGACATGCTGTTTTATTACATCTGTACGAGATCATCCTATACAGCTTTGGGATTACACAGGATCTGTACGAGCATCTTATCGAGCTATCGACCATTGTGAACGTTTTATAGGACCTAATGTTCTTGCATTCAATTTAGACGGATCAAAGTAAGTTACGATATGCATTATTTATTTATTTCGCAAATCATTAAAGATATTCCAGAATTTACGGTGGTTATGAAAATATGGTTGAAATCTTTGATGTTCAAACAGGAGATAGTACCAAACATCCTACCATTCCTAAACGAAAATCAAGAAAGGGTCAAAAGGGTATTATTTCATGCATTGATTTTAGCACAGATGGTCTCTATGCAGCAGGATCATATAGTCAATCGATTGGAATATATGACCAACATAATAATGAACTTTGTTTAAAGTTGACAGGATTTGAAGGAGGAGCTACTCAAGTACAATTTTCAAAAGACGGGTTATATTTATATTCAGCATCTAGACATAGTAATAGTATATTATGTTGGGATATCCGTGATTCAGCTAATATTCTATATGAATTACCTCGTCCTGGTAAAACAAATCAACGTATGCAATTTGATTTAGATGCTACTGGAAAATATCTTATGACGGGTGATATTCAGGGGAACGTATTGATTTATGATGTGTCTACAGCTGCTACAGAAGATGTTGAAACAAAGCAACGTCTTGTAACCTCATTTAAAGCGCATGATGGTAAAATATCTTCATTATAAAATCATAGATATATTGACATGGTATTATAGATATTATTTCAAGTGCAACATTTAATCCTGTATATCCTATCATTGCTACATGTTCAGGTCAGCGTAAATTCAGATTATCCTGTCAGGACAGTGAAAAGGATGACGAAGAAGAAGATGATGATGAGGAAGAGGAAATTATAGTGGATAATACGTTAAAAACATGGCGAGTTAATGGCCATTATGAATGGTATTCTTATGAAAGTACAACTACAGAGGAACAACAACAGCAATAAAACTTATATACCAAATTGTACATATAATATAAATAAAATAAAATTTTCTTTTTTCTTTATTAACATAATTCATATTGAGGATCAAATAAAGTACTAACACTTTCACCAAAATGTATTCTTCTAATAGCTTCAGCAAATAATGCAGCAACAGGTAAAATCAAGAATTTACTACATTTTTGTATATGTTGATCCTGTGGTACAGAATCGCTTACAATGACATGATCTAAATAACTCTGTTGAATTCTTTCAATAGCGTCACCAGATAATATTGCATGTGTGATAAGAGCATAAATTTTAGTTGCACCATTTTCGTGCAACAGTTTAGCCGCTTTAGTGATTGTAAATGAAGTATCTGCGATATCATCAATCAAGATACACACCTTATCACGAACATCTCCAACCAACATTAAATCATGCTTCTGAGGCTTATCAGGACGACGACGTTCTTTATGAATAAGGGCAAAATCCATGTGTAATTTCTCGGCAATACTTGTAGCACGCTTAGCTCCACCTGCATCAGGGGATACAATAACAGCTTCACCATAGTTGGGTATGTTACGATAAATATATTTGCCCATAGAAGGAAGAGAAGATAAATTGTCTACTGGACAATCAAAGAAACCTTGAAACTATTTTAAAAAGTTAATACGTTAATAAACTAGCACATTTCTCTTTCTTTCTTACTTGAGGATCATGTAAATCCATGGTAATAATATGATCTGCGCCTGCACATGTCAATAATTCAGCAATTAAAGTACCAGATCGAGCAACCCACTGCTTATATCCATCATTTGTATTGTTATTTTGTTGTTTTTGTTGATGATGTTGTTGAATAGCAGAACCAGTTATACCTCTATTATTGTTATTATTACTATTACCACCCAACATAATTTGGTGTCCAATATCTAAATCACTTGATAATCTTGAAAATAATGTATTTGGCACAGCAGGTTGAAATGGATTATCAATATATTCATTCTTTGGCGTTGATGGCATAGTTTTAGGTGTTGAAGGTACTGTCATGGGTGGAGGACGAATAAATGGAGCGCCAGAGCGTTTAAATGGAGCATCGGGTTGTCTAGAATAAGGAAAGAAAGGAATAACAGCGGTAACTTTTCTAGCGGATGCAGTTTTACAAGCTTGAATCATAATACATAATTCAAAGAAATTGTCATTTACATGACCACAACCTGATTGAACGATATAAACATCTTGTTCACGTACAGATTCATATAATTCTACACTAGTTTCATTATTGCTGAATTTAGAAAGACGAGATTTTCCTGGTTCAATACCAAGACGATCACATATTTCTTGTACAAGTTTAGGGTGTGAAGAACCACCTAATACAATTGGACCTCTCATTGATAATGGGTTAAGAAAAGAGGGAAAAAAGAAAAGAGGAAAAGAAAGATTTTTCTGTGTTACTATTTGGTTTAATACCTAGTGATATACAGTATTTTATCAAAAATAAAATAAGCCATCATGATTTTATTGGACAATTGCAGGAATTTATAGTTTACTTTTGCCAGCTAACTGCTTGAAAATGCTATCTAATCTTATAGCTAAATCCATTCTACCTTTGATTTTTAATTTACCCAACATGAAAGCTCTTTGTCCTATAGTATACACATTAATAAATGTATAATCATATACTCGTAATTCCTAAATTACCATTTAGTCTTCCTTTGACAAGATTGACAAAATCGCCATCACAAATATATAAAATCACATTGGCAGATGACTCATTCAATGGGCCCTTAATCACTAAACCTTCTTTTTTTAAATCGAGCGTATATATTTGAATCTTTCCTTGTTTATTCTTGATAACAAATTCAAATATACCAGCTATCTATCAAAAAATATTTAATACATAAAACTCCATTATTTTGCTTTTTTTTTTTTTTAACTTGATTCAACAGCTTTGATTTATCATCTTCTTTTAAGGACTTTAAAGCAGCATTCAGATATTCAAATACAGCATTACTTTTGAAATGCGATTGATTGATGTTTGTAGTTATAGAAGACATTATTTAAAGAGGGAGAGAAAAAAAAAAAAAGAGAGACAAAATACATACAAAGGTGAGAAAACAAACAAAATGCATAAAACAATTTAAACACATGATTTATTATTATTGTTATTATTAAATTCGAGCAGCAACCCAAATGGCAGATTTGCAACCTTGTTTAATAACTGCACTCAACAAACTATGAAAAGGCGCTTGTCGAGCATTATGATCGACGGCAATATCATGATGTTCTAATTCATCATCTCTACAACTTGCAACAGTCTATATTTTAATTAATAGAATAACGACATGAGATTATGCACATATATCTTTATTATTATTATTATTATTATTATTATTACCTTAGATAGATAATCTAATTGCTTATTAGGATTTTTAAATCTATGCAACTCTCTCAATTGTTCATTATAATGATCTCCAATAACAGTTTCAACTGCTTCAGTACAAGCCATAGCAGCTTCTTTACCTAAAAGTGCGGTTCCAGCACCAACAGCAAATCCAGCTACCTCCCAAATAGGTCTTAATAAACTTGGTCTCACACGATGCTCGCCTACTAACTCACTAAAAAGTTCTAAATGATGTCTTTCTTGATCCCACATCATTTCAAGCAATGGACGTAATTTAGGATCACCTCCTAATACTGCAATTTGACCTTTATAAATATAATAAGCACCTACTTCCCCAGATTGATCAACGCGAATCATTGGGGAAATAATATCCTTTTCGTATTGTGTTAAATCTCGATCATTAATAACTGCAGATGCATTATGTACAATAGATAAAGAACGACATGATTTTGCAATAGTAGGAACAGTTCTGCGAATGGCCAACATTGTATTTGTTTATAAGAAAAAGAAGAGAAACAAAAGTTTGCTTGTTTGACATATTCGGTCATTGTATCCGCTGCATTTTAAACCACTATGAAAAACAGAGTGAAAAATAATCGAACCACTTTATGCAAGTATTTACTGCAGTATTCAAAGTAGCATTAATGTCTGTAGGTGTTAATTAAGTAAAATTATAACATCTCTTGACTGATTGTCAAAAGATTGCACAATCGTATACCCCATCAATAAATGATTACAGAAACAGACATTCGTTCTTGTTTTACAAAAAAAAAATATCAAGGGTACTTAAAATATGCTAGTTATTGTTTTCATTGTAATTTATTGCTTTTAAAAATTAATCCGTATCTTGGAAGAATCCCTTAAATTTATAAAATGCATAGTAAATTTCGGGTTTTCAATTACATTTACCTCTGCAATTTACAGTTTCTTCAATAAATTATTACATAATCAACGTACGACATGTTTAATCTGTCTTCTTAACACCAGCAACATCATTAGCATGTTTCTTCAATTGTTTGAGAGACCCTACACCAAATAAGATAGAGCTCAAAGTCCACTTTACAACGTTGATAGGAGAGTACCAGCCTCTACGAATACATGTGACAAATGTATATGCTCCCTCACTCAAATGAACAACAACCAAACCTTTCCAAATCTTGTTAAGAAGCTCTACACCCATTTTATTACGAAATTGTAATACCTGAGCAGGAAATTGACGTCTCAAATAGTCATCAGATCCATAAGAAAGTAAAGCAATAACACTCAAACCTACACCAACAGGCAATATGATTCTATTATTGGGCAGATAGAAACTGTTTAAAGGCACTTGAGGTTGAGGAGGTGTATATACATCAGTAGAAGCAACAATTGCTTTGGCAATAGCCATAAATGGAGGTGGTCCTGTTAGTGAGCTTGGCTGTTTGATAAAAAAAATTAACAAATGCTACTTATTATCATATATATTTTCATACGTACCAATCCTAACGCTTCCTCGGCTTCTTTAGCCATTGCTTCTAACACTGGACGGATATCTTCTCTCTTTTGTAATGGTGTTTCAAATGGTATTGTTACTTGGTGTGCTTGATTATTATCAGGCAAATAATAATCTAAACTGAAGCTACGAGAGTCAAGGCTTTTGAAGGTTGCTTTTGTTGCATTGTCAATATGACCAAAGTATCTTACATAGGCAAGGTTGGTAGCTATACACGTGCATTAATACTAATGATAGTTTTGTAATATTTATTATACCTTCATGAACACTCATATAAGCAGCAATAGGAGCACTGTGAGGAGCAATAGGGTCAGACATTTTTCCCAGGATAAAGAATATTGAAAATGATTAAAAGGTAATATTTGCTAAATTATATCTTTATTTCTACTTTCAACAATGCCATTACATAATGTAAAATTGCCTGCTTTATAAGCTTTGTAACACCAGATATGTAATCACATTTTCAGCAACCAAAAGAGGAAATTACAGAGTGTATTTGGTATTGTAAGAATTCTTAATTATGCGTTCAACGTCAACGCAATCAATAGCTTTATTAACTTCGCACCTGACCTAGTCATTTACATTGTATTTGTCGATGAGTTTTGTTATGAAAGAAGAGCATTTGATTTTGTTACGACATAATAAATTGTATCGTTATTTCATATATATATATATATATATATATATATATATATACATAGCAATGATTGAGCGACTATGATTTATTAGATACATGATGAAAAAAGACAAGTAAAGTCAGATTTTTATCATTAAACTTCAATCAAAGAACTCAATGTTATCACTTTAAATAGAAAATCTCGTAATAAAATATTCTTCAAACAATGATATAATTCGCAAAATTATATTCGTAGAAATTTAAAAATGCAATAATATTCATGATATGTTTGTCTCTGCTAATATAAATACTAGTAAAGTATTTTGTATAAAATCTGATATATTTTCTGTCACCTGTAGCCAAAAAGCTTACATTGCCTGATCTGCCTTGCTTTAAACACTTTCATCCTATATTTTCATCTAAAGTAACCTAGCATCTATTTTACATACAAATTTTAAAATGCACCGTTCAAAACCACATGGATTATGATCTGCCTGTTCACTTCGATCATAGTCTTTATAATCGTAATTTAGCAGCATGTTTAAACATGCTTCAAATCTTGTTCTCAATTAGAAATAGTAGTGGAATTCCAGCCAACTTTCCGCGAGAATAACAACAATAGCAATAACTAATTTCCAGGCAGTTATCACTGGTTGTTACGTTAAATACATTAAATAAGTACCCATTTTATATTTTGATTCATGAGGTATACTAAATTTCTTTTGAAAATCCGTAAACTTTTTTTAATAACGTAGAGTAAAGGGAGCCACTAAAAATCATCTTTAAACCCCAAAAAACTCCCTGATATGGTATTTTACGTGTGAGAATTTTGCGTATCTGATGCACTGTGTTTTTGTAATATTTTTTACTAAAAGGTAGACAATGTATCGTCGTCGTTTGTTTACTTTTATATCTTCTTCTTCCTCTTCTTCTTCTCATTTTATAACTAAACGACAAATAAATCAACAATTTGTCAGCATGTCAACTCTATCTAAACGTTATTTTGTAGACGAAAATGCATCTTATTCGTTATTAGAAGCAAAACCTTTTTTTGAGACACTTTCACTTCAAGAAAAAAAATATGCTCACTTTATGTCACGCGCCTCGTTTGAAGGTACCCGAATCCTTATTGATCAGACAAATCCTAATGCTTTACCCATCTATAATCTTATTCTCGATGTTTTTACCGATGAAAAGGGCAATATGATTGAAACTGATACGCTATTCAAAGCAAGGTGAGTAAGATTATTACAAATTGGTATACTGCATGTCATTAAAGTCAACTATATTAGCAAAGTATCTCAAGAAACATTTGAACAGTTCCTTCAATATTCAGCTCAATTTTTGGGAAATCAAAGCAATTACAAATCGTTTGGCGATGAAAAGTTTATTCCTCGTTTAAGTAGTGATGATTTCGAAAAGATTGTTCGTGCATCTGGATCCAACAAAGCAATTGAACTCTTTAATCAATCCAAGAATGAAATTTTTAGTGTCGAACCTGTTGCACGTAATTTACTCGGTTTCCCTCAAGAAGGACATGTTTCTGGCTATTATACTGACAATGTAACAAACGATGATATTAAACTAGTTCAAGAATTCCTTGAAAAGGAAAGAATCGATCCCTTGAATACCCGATTATTCAAAGATGAAAATGGTGATTTCAAGCTAGTTGTTGCTGCTGCCGAAGAAGAATTTGAGGAAAAATCTCATGTATTAGATAATGGTAGTAAAATCACAATTAGTTTCACTGATTTCCAGCAACCCTTAAAGAAGGTCGCTCAAGCTATTCATGACGCTATTTCTTATACAGCAAATGAGACACAAAAGAATATGTTAGAATCATATCACACCACTTTCAGAAATGGTTCTATACAAGCTTATGTTGATTCCCAGCGTTATTGGTTACAAGACCTTAATCCTCGAGTAGAGACCAACATTGGTTTTGTTGAAACTTATCGTGATCCTCAAGGTGTTCGTGCTGAATGGGAAGGATTTGTTGCCATGGTAAACCAGGAACAGACACTCAAATTCAATAGATTGGTAGATAATGCTCCTCTTTTTGTTTCTCGTCTGCCTTGGACCGCTGAATTCGAGAGAGAAACTTTGAACAAGCCTGATTTCACATCTTTGGAAGTATTGTCTTTTGCTACTGGTGGTGTACCTGCAGGCATCAATATCCCCAATTTAACCGAGTTAACTCAAGTTTATGGATCAAAAAATGTCTCTTTGGGTAATGTCATTTCAGCTAAAGCACCCAACGAGAAGTTTCCCTTTATTCGCGAAGAGGATCTTGAACTCTATAAAAAATGTCGCAACCTCTCTTTTGAGGTTCAAGTCGGTACTCATGAATTAGGTCATGGTACTGGTAAATTGTTCTCAGAAGATGAGAATGGTAAGCTTAATTTTGATATCGAATCTGTTATAAATCCTATTACTGGTGAACCCATTAAAACTTGGTACAAGCCTGGACAAAACTTCAACTCTAAATTTCAAAGTATTGCATCCAGTTACGAAGAATGCCGTGCTGAATGTATCGCATTATCACTTTCACCTCATGATGATATTCTTAAAATCTTCAACTATGAAGGCCAAGAAGCTGAAGATATTTTGTACATCATGTACTTGAACATGGCCAGAGCTGGTCTTACTGGTCTCGAGTTGTACAATCCCGATGCCAAAAAGGTAAGTACATATAGTGAACATTAATGTCTATTATAGATATATATATATATATATATATATTTAAATATACAATGTAGTGGGGTCAAGCACATATGCAAGCTCGTTTCGCTATTATGAATGTCATGTTGGAAGCAGGTCAAGGCTTTTTACAAATCAAGCCCTGTACTGTGGACGGAAAGGACAGCTTGGAAATTTATTTAGACAGAAGTAAAATCAGATCCGTAGGAGCTCCAGCTGTGTCCAAGTTTTTGACCGAGTTACAAATCTATAAAGCAACAGCAGATGAAGTAAATGGTACTAAACTTTACATGGAAGCCACAAATGTTCCTGAGAAATGGAACAGCATTCGTGAAATAGTTATTAACTCAAAGCAACCACGAAAAGTATTTGTTCAAGCTAACACTATCTTGAAGGATGATCAAGTTATTTTGAAAGAATATGAAGCATCTGCTACCGGTATGATTCAAAGCTTTGTAGAAAGACATGTATAATTTCAACTTTAAGCAATTTAATAAAATAAACAAATATCATTGTTTTTTTTTATTTCTTTTATTACTGTATTCGTCTTCTTTTGAATAAATAGCTTTTATTATGGTACATTCTAAATAAGATGATGCTTGAATTCATGCTATTGAAATACTAAATTCATAGTAAAAAGAACCACCACAAGAAAAATGCAGATACACTGTATAAATTCAAATTAAGAGAATTCAAATTGCAAAAAAAAAAAAAAAAAAAAAAAAAAAAAAAAAAAAACAATTTTAATGTTTCCGGTCTACAAATCCGCAATACCTTTCTTTTTTATATATAAATTGGTGTGAAAAACTTTAGGATGCACCTAAAATGTTAAAAGTTGTATGCCAATTAATCACAATAGGCTATGTATTGTTTCTATACGTTTTGCATTAAGCAGAAGAGTTAAAAATAGGATACTATCTTACTTAAAATGGGGTAATACTTTGATTTATGCTTAACTTTGTATATTCACTAAGTAATACCAAGAAAAACAATGTAGACTTGTGTACCTGAGATGTTCAACTTTAATCCAAAAATGAGTATCCGGGAATAGTCTACCTTTAGCAGTTGGCATAACTTTTTCGGTGCTAATATTTCAGATTTTTATTTTACACGTATTTCATTGATTGAATTTTCAGCCAATATCTTAGATGCTCTCATATGGGCGCATAAATGACCTCATAAACCTATTAACAGTCTCTTTTGAGCACAATAATGCTCTCTGAGAGAATACAGGAGGTCTAGTGCGTATGTTAGAATACGTTTTACAACATCGCCCTAAAGATTGTACCAAAAAACCCTTTAATAAAGAGTAGATTTACCACAATTCGAGCTCAAATTGCGGGACCTAAATTATCAAACTCCATTTTATGCTGACTGTATCTTAAAATACCAAGAAAATTACCACAAAATCTACTTTTCAGTTGATAACTTCTGCAATTTTACAGTAATCTCAAAGAGTAATATTTAAAAACAGATATACAAAGAAGGGAAATAAATCAAACAAAAATCCCAATTAAGCTCATACACTATTTATAAAGCTATTTCCATTAAAAGTGTACAAAAACGCAACTTCAATGGACTATAACTAGAGATAGCAACCTTTTAAGCATATAGTTTATAAGCCAAAAATGCTTCTTTCATTTGGCTTTATTATATTTTACCATAAAATCAATTTCGAAAAAATCGTAAATTTCTCCTTATATACCCTCGTCCAAAATTTGACTTTTTCGAAGAAAGCTAATAACTCTATGAAAAATAGAGCTAGAGTGACAAATAATGCATCAAATAATAGGTATATTTTTGCGTTATTTGTATGCACAATTAACTTTAAAGTTCTATTATAAAAGTATTTTTAAAATCAATATAAACTAATTTTTATGTTTTTGCATTTTTAGCAATATTTTTGGTGACAAAATTTGAAGATAAGTTTATCAATAGATGTAAAATTAAATTTCATGTTGAGGTCACTTAATAACACCAGCCAAATTACTCTACATTTTCGTCGTCAAATTTGCATTTTAAAATTTTAGGATTGTTTTTATCAATTTTTTCATCATCGGAAAGTTTTTGTTTTTAACTACCGCCACACCTGAGATGTATAAAAATTCAGATAAAATTTGCCGAAATTGTTATTTTTTGGAATGCATTGATATGTAGGGGGTATTTAAATCAGAAAATACAGTAGTTACGAATGGAACAAATCATTGTGAATTGAAACACGGTAGTAAAATTAGTTTTTCAATTCAAATACTTTAATTGAATTTACAAAAGTTCTTTGTAATATTTATGAGGAATAATAAGAATTACATTTATTAAATTCAAGGGCAAAAAATCTTTAAACATCTTTTTATTTACATTTTTTATCATTTTAATCATGCAATATGTTGTATAATGGCGGTGAATTTTATTGAATTTACACAATTTTTTTTTTTTTTTTTTTTTTTGCCGTGGTGCGTGGTGGTGTGATATAATAAATTATAAATCTTCTCCTATTTCCTATGCATTATATATTTCTTTCAAATAAAATGTTCTTTTTTATAACAGATAGCAACAGCTAATTACAATTATAATGCTGGTGATATCTTAATGTCTACTTTGTTGGCTCTTTTTGCCTACTGAATTTTCACAAATTGTAAATTTCGCTGTATTTAATGTTAAAATTTATTTTAATTTATAAATTTACCAAACTTGATCAAATTTTTGAATACTTTTTTTACATTGTTTTTTTTTTCGTAGACTTATATTTCAAATTGTTAGGTATGTATTTTCTGCATTACACTTAAAATTTTAGTAGAAAATGTGGACAGCGTTATATCGTGACTAATAAGAACTAGACCAGAGTAGAACGTGGGTTTTATTCAATGTAAAGAACGAGATAATATACTGTACAAAGGAGATCATCAGGTGATACAATCAGTTGTTAATAGCGTATCAATAACAATATCCTGAGAATACAACTACAGTAGAGTCATATCGTTATTTTGATATAACATTATCAAATGCAATTGAAATTACAATTTCTATAAATGCTAATCCAAGTAAGTTGTCACTCTAAATGGGCATAGAAATATACATGCTAAATAACTATGCAAACTTCAGATATCTATAGCTTCCATGAGCTATTGTTCATTCGGTAAATTTGGTTTTGGATAACAAATTGGTTTATACAGGCTATTTTACATTTACTAACATCTATCAAGGTCAGTAAGCTCGTCAATCCTCGCCAAATATGAATTTAAATGAGACCTCATTGTAATTATAGACACATCTAGTGCCTAGAGCTGATATCTAGAATTGTAAAACTTTCAGCTTTCCTGAGGTGTCATTGTAAAAATGGGTAAATGAATCCGTGCACTTTTTTAAACTGTTTTGTATAATAGGCTATTTCAGTTATTCTTTGAAATTTTTATCGAAGCCAAATAGTGGTTTTCAATTAGACTTTGAAGATATACTTGGTACAAAGTGGATATATAAATAACATATCTTGACTCTATTAGTTAACAACTGTTTTTGTAAGGTTTTAGCATGCATTTTCTTTAAGTCGCCCGTTTATCTCTGCTAGAAAAAAATAAAGTAGCTTAAAAAATGTTCATAATCAATGAATTACTCCTACGAGAGAATTAATTCACTATATTGAATATACTGCAGTGCACATTTGCATAATTTTAAATACGAAACAATTACTAGACATTAGAAATGCATATGAAAGATATTGACTTTGTATACAAATCTTTATATAAAGTTTTCTATAATATTAATGAAATCCAGAACCATCTGGCTTCAAAACCATAACAGGTTGTTGCTTTTGAGATATTGCTTCAGCAGTATTCAGCTTGTGGATTTCACTTCCATCAGGTACGGTTATAAAATTTGCAGTTGTTGAAACAATAGGAGTGTCTTCAGTACCACGTAATGTAGTTCCTTCGTCGTTGAAGTTTGTTGAAGGCGGATAACTATTATTAAACTTACTACTGGGCATTTCTACGTATTTATTTTCCAATTGATCCCAATCAACTTCAACTGGCTCATCAATATGCTCAGTATGATGTTCTCTTTGAGAATATTGATTTTTTTTGTGCCCTGCTCCACCTTTTCTTTTGCGCCAAAGGTATATAATCAAACCGATAATGAGAAGACCCTGTATAAATAAGAATAATTGAGTGTGTAAAATAATTTGTTTCATTTGTTCATCATAAAGTCTAAGCATACTTAAATGCACTTACAGCAATTACACTACCAACAGCAATACCAGCAATAGCACCAGTACTTAAGACAGCTTCATCTCTTGGAGATCCTGTATTATCATCATATGCATGTAACTTTGTGTATGTGTCATAAAGACTGACCTTGCCAGACGGATCGGTAATATTCAGCATTAACACAGAGCTTGTGCTAACGGATAAACTGTTTTTACCAAATACAATAAATAAAGTACTATTATCCACCAAGACATCTATCGTAATATGTGAGCTTTTCTTCTATTTTAGTTCATTGTTATTGCTTGCAATCATGTACCAGAGTGTTTAGTTCTAATTAAAGCAGTTCCAGCAGGTGCATCAATGTTCTTTTGGACCCATTGCTTGGTATTAAGATTTAATATATAACAGTAATCAGGTACAGCTATAATTGATGTTGCAAATATGTTATTATTATTATTTTTATTATTTTTGCAAGAAAAAAAGTTATAATGTGGTGCAAACAGTACCTTTTCCATCTTTTTCGCCTCCAAAAAGCAGAATATCTTCGTTTGTTGAGGGCACTGTACAGTTTTGAAGTTAAATATAAAGTTTACTTTCAAATATACAATTAAAATAGACTCACAAAGAGTTGTTGTATGAAATTCTCTGGTGCTCGGAATAGTACCGCCCCATGATTGATTTCCCCAGGTACTAGTATCTATATTATAAAATATAGAATAGGCAAAAGAACGCTCTAAGGGACTAAAAGTTAGATAATTGGGATCATCAATATTGTGATATTCTCCACCGAAAAAGAAGATGTTTCTGGATACTGGATCGTATATTGATGTCTGATGAACGCTGTAAGTTGTTGGAAATCCGTTCTGAGGAGAAGGAACATTCCAAGGCTATTAATGTATACATATAAGTTTAAAGTTTACCAGTTTATGATTTAAAAGCAAAATAATTACTGTAGATGCATTCAAATTGAAAAATGTCATTTTCGGGTAACCGATAGTTCTTGAAACACCATTGAACGTTGCTTTGCTTATGTTTTGACCTGTTCCTATTGTCCAACTAGGATTTATAAATCTTTTTATATAATCGATTAATAAAGGTAACAACTGGTTAGTGCTTTGATTAAAACATCATACTCTTCCATGCCACCATAGAATCCGACACCAAGAGATGGAACATTAACTGATGAGCCATAGTATCTAAGCAAAATGTTATATTAGATTGATTTCGAAATACTCAAAATTGTTTTTATATAATACATTTGTCTATTTCCATAGGATCCGTCTTCAAAGTTTTGATATTTAGACCATTTATTAGTTGATGCATTGTATACAATAGTTTGGTCAACAATTGATGTAGAAGTAGAACTATAACCTCCGCTTATTAAGAATCCGTTCCCATCAGGAAGAGCAATAGCTTGAGGTCTATATCTTGCTTGAATATTTACACCGTTTGTATCTGAGCTAACGGTCATCCATTTCTTTTGAATCTCTGCTGCTGTTTCTCCATTGCAGATAGTAAGGTCAAGCATGTTGATGGTGCTATCTGAATTTGTGTTATCGCCAACTGGAATACCTCCAAAACAGTAAATATTTTTGGATAATAAACCACAATCTATGCAGGTAAATAATGGTACGTTAGATTGCTTCAATGGTTTTGAAATCAATTGTATTTACTAGCATCAGATCGAGCTACTGTTTGCTGGGCTAAAGCAGCCTTTACAGCAATGAAAGAAAGTAATAATAAAGGCCTTTTCAAATCAGTGCTTTTCATCTAAAACGAGGAAAGAAGAAAAAGGAGATCTGAAATAAATTTCTAACATTTAGATAGTATATTTATAACCAAATTTTACGACATTTGGATCACGGTGCTACGCAGTGTTTCTGCAATAATAAAACCATTGTTACCTAAAGCAAATTATTCAAATGTGCGCAATGTCGATATTTGTAAAAACTGGGTAAGTTACCTTTTTTTTTTTTTTTTATTTGCTACATCTTTTTTTTTTTTATGCAATCCAAAAGAAATTAAAATTCTATGTTTTCTCAATACCATATTATGTCTTTTTTTAAAAGAAGATGTTGAGCAATTGCCTCTGAGCCTCACAAATTTTTACAGCAATATCATATAACAACAACAATTGAACTCAATGGGGCGCAGAGAAAAGCTAATTTATCTAACAATTGTGTAACAAGACTATAAAGAGTGTTGCTCATTTCCAGGTTTATTAATATCTGTAAATTTACATTTATAGCAGGTTTTTGTTCTGCTTGATCTGAAAAATTGATATGAATATTTTATAAATACTATTTACAAGAAGATGTACTCAAAAACAAATATTGAAATCCTGTTATAAGACTGTAATGGCCAAAAAAAAATCAGATAGAGTGCTAAGCGTTTTTAATGTAGAATTTCCGAAAAAGTCTATTTTAAAGCGAAAAAACTATGAAATCCAAGTGTTTCTTTGTTATACATTTTTTAAACAGGCATTTTTTATATGAAATATATATTTTATAAATGTCAATGCTTTAGGAAAAAAAAATATTAAAAAATGACTGAAACTCACTATTTAATTCCGCCATGTAGAACATTTAAAGGTTTTTTTTTTTTTTTTTTTTTTTTTTTTTTTTTTTTTTTTTAATCCTTTTAGAGTACTCAAGTATGAAACCAAAGTTACAAGAATGTTATAAAAAAATTTACACATTTTTTTCTACATCTGTTTAGATAACATATCGATCGAGAATTTTTAAAATTATGCGGTCAATTATGTAGAATTTGGTATTGGTTCCTGATTGTTGAAATTGTAACATTGGACAGTGAATCTTACCTTTTTTTCAATAATATAATTAATTTTGGACATAAATTCAGATTTGAAATCAAATTAGCTATATACTCTTTACTGTTATTACTTGATAATGCGCCCATAGCGAATAATAAACCATATGTTGTTTTGAGTAACATGTCTTCTAATGACCGAAAAAGTGGGGGAACGATGAAATGAAAACCCGAGATTCGTTAAATGCAATCATATCCAATGGAATAGTATAACTAGTCACTTGAATTGTCTATTATATCCAAGGTACAACTATACATAGAAAAAAGTTTTTTTTTGTTATTTTTTCCTTTTTCTTTATAATATTGACACATAAATCAAACTTACATTATGAGCAATTTTATGAACAGTTTGTTGTATGGATTTACTAACATTCTCTCTGTTGGTCCTGAACAACCTAGAGAAGGAGAAGAAAAAGAAAACGAGGGATGTAGTGGTTCTAATGGTGAGGGATGTTGTAAAGACAAACCTATTGAACAACCTACAAAAGAAAAATCAGGTTGCTGTCAAGGTGACAATGCCGGAGATGCTTGTTGTTCTTCATCTACTACTGTTATTGAGTCTGCTGCTCCTAACAAAAAAGATGGCTGTTGTCAATCCACCCCTGGAAAATCATCTTGCGCTTGTGAATCCACTACCAATGAACCTGTCATTATTGACAATTTAAAGATTATTTTCTCTACATTAACTGGTACAGCAAAAACAATGGCTACTGAAATCCAGACCAAAATTCAAGCCAATGATCGAGTAACGGTTCATAAAATTGAAATTATGGATATCACTGAATACGATAATGACAATTTATTGCAAGAAACTGCAGTTTGTGTCTTTATTTTATCTACTTACAATGTAGAGGGCCCATTGGATTGGTAAAATATTGGATCAAAATTGAAATCAAAATAACATTTTATTCATGATTTTTCATTATCTTAGGTTTTCTAACTGGCTTCATGACCTTCGTTACGATTTCCGAGTAGATCGTGATGCTTTAAAAAAATTACGTTATGCTGTTTGCGGTTTAGGTGATTCTGCTTACGGTGAAGAATTCAATGTTGCAGCAGCCAACATTGACAAATGGTTAGGTCGTTTAGGTGCTACTCGTATTTATCCTTTGGGTGAATGTGATAAAAATGCTGATCAAAAGGGACAGTTTGACATTTGGTCTAATGGATTTACATCAGAATTAGAAGATAAACACAGTTTAGAATTTTCACCTACCAACATTGCATTCCAATCAGATGATGAAGATGATGAAGATTCTGCCGAGGAAGAGGAAGCACAACCCGATATTGATATTGATGGCAGTGGGTCCGGTGATGAAATGGTTGATCTTGAAGATATGGGAAATATGGCAAGCAAAATTAAAGCTGCTAAAGCTAAACGTGCCGAAGAAGAAGAAGAGTTTGAGAATAGTAAAGCTAAAGCTAAGCGTTTAATCGGTACAGATGTTGGAAATAAACCTAAAACTGCACCTCAAGCTCGTGAAATGGTTTCTCCCATGATTTTAAAGAATTTAACAAAGCAAGGTTATAAGGTTATCGGTTCTCATTCAGGTGTTAAAATTTGTCGTTGGACTAAATCTGCTTTACGTGGTCGTGGTTTCTGTTATAAACACGCTTTCTATGGTATCCAAAGTCATTTATGTATGGAAACTACTCCTTCATTAGCTTGTGCAAATAAATGTGTATTCTGTTGGAGACATCATACTAATCCTGTGGGTACTACATGGCGTTGGAAGGTTGATGATCCTCAATTTATTTTGGATGGTGCTATGGAAAACCATTACAAGATGATTAAGCAATTTAAGGGCGTTCCTGGTGTTAAAGCAGAACGTTTCCAAGAAGCTTTCACTATTCGCCATTGTGCTCTTTCTCTTGTTGGTGAACCCATCTTTTATCCTCATATCAATGAATTTGTTACAAAATTGCATGAAAACAACATTTCATCATTTTTAGTTACAAATGCTCAGTTCCCCGACAAAATCGCTGAAATGGTTCCTGTTACTCAACTCTATGTTAGTGTAGATGCTGCTACTAAAGAATCTCTCAAGAAGATTGATCGCCCTTTGTTTAGAGATTTCTGGGAGAGATTCTTGAACTGTTTGGAACAATTGGCATTGAAGGGTCAACGTACAGTTTATCGTATGACACTTGTAAAGGGCCATAATACAGCAGAAATTGATGGTTATGTTGAACTTATTCGTCGAGGCAAGCCTTCATTTATTGAAGTCAAGGGTGTGACATATTGTGGTTACAGTGGTGCTAGTGATTTAACTATGGCTAATGTTCCTTTCCATGTTGAAGTTATCGATTTCTGTCGTAAATTAGTTTCCAAATTAGATGGTGATTATGAAATTTCAGCAGAACATGCTCATTCTTGTTCTCTTTTGATTGCTCATAAAGATTTCAAGGTCAATGGTGAATGGCATACTCATATTGATTATACTAAATTCTTTGAACTTGTTAAAAGCGGAAAACCTTTCAACAGTTTAGACTACATGGCAAAGACTCCTGAATGGGCTCTTCATGGCCACGAAGCTGCAGGCTTTGATCCTAATGAAACTCGTCATTATCGTAAGAACAGAAAGACAGTGGTGCCACCTGTTATTCCTGGTATTACACCTGTTTAAAATTCTTATATATCACTTTTTTTTTTTTGTTCTGTTATTTTTGTTTAATAAATCTAATACTTTTTCTTTCCCTCATATTTAAAAGAATACACCTGATTTAAGGAATTTTTTTAGCTTCATTTCAACATCATTATTAAAATTATGATTCATACAATTTGTAAACTCCAACATCTAAAATATACAAACATATTTTATTTAAAAAAAAAAAAATACGCAAAGGAATCTACAGGACTTCAAAGGTGTTTTAGTGCCGCAAGACACATACATATTTCCTTTCACCTTGAAGATCCTTTCCCTTAGTCATGCAAAATATCAATGCAACTGTTTGTTGCATTGCTTAACCTTGTTGCTGTAAAGCGATGTTGGCAAACAATCACCAAAGTCAAGGTTTCTAATATCTTGGCCACGCAATAGCATATGGTGCCGTCCAAAGATTATAAACCTTTCACTCAAGCTATTTTTATGTCTAGAAACCCAGAAATTTTCAATATCCTAATAAACACGCCTGGCTCGAAAGAATCCCCCAAAAGACAGTGAGCAGACCTGTTAATATTGGTGCATATTTCATCGTATACCAAATCACTTTTTTGGTACGTTTTCAGTAAAATTTTGAATTCTTTGATATTGTTGAGAGAAAGCCATTGGAGGATATTCCTTTTCCTTGCTGAAAAGCATGCAAATAAAGAAGTACTTTTTATGCGGCTCTAGTTGTTTTGACACTAAGTGAAACTTGAAATAATATTGTAGCTCCAGGTTGATTTACTGAAGGTGAGGGGAAATTTTTGCCACTTGCCAAAATTGAATATAACGTTAGCTGTTAACAATAAAATCAATTTAAATCAATCGCTACTTATATTCAAACAGAGTGGTAGAAAAGCTGTTCTAATATCTTAGACAATGTACACTTCAGGAACTAATTCTTTAAAGAAAGTAGGCTCTACATCTTTGTTTCTCCAAGGCTTTATACAGTATTACTAGGTTTCTATAGAAGTCCTGTCGGCTTTCTTTTTTATGGCATTTGTAATATCAAATGGCATCAAAAGATTTCATTTTGCGAATGTACATTACAGGATATCAGAAACCTTCCAAATGAACAAGGGCCTGTCTGAGATATTTTATTAGAATGGCCACACGACGAGTTTTCCCATGTTGTTGTTAAATTTGCTTTGAAACATTGATGGCTCTAATTACTTTTTTAATTATTGTTGAGGCTCCATCGCGAGAGCGCATTAATCTTCACATAAAAACAGGACATATTTTCTAAATGGTACTAAATAAAATTGCATACTTGACAAAAGTAATACTTGAGTGTTTTTGCCCAAGACAATAACTTTTTATTCAAAACTTAGTATACAAGTTGCACAATCTCTGATATCCATTTAAAAGGATATTAATTTTTGACATCAAACAAGGAGTAAAAAAAACTGCAAATAAAAAATACAGGAGAGTATCTAACATATTAAAGCTTATAGAGCAAGTTTAAATATTAAATACATTGCTTTTATTTGCCTGTAAAAATCCTTTAACTATTGATTAAAGGCACAATTTATACATTTCAAAGGGCTTATTACTACAATTTTCTATGGTTATTCTATATGGTAATTGCTTTGCGAGGTAATATTGAAATGATATTTTCAACTAGAGCATATCGTGTAGCAAACATGGCTCCAAAAGCGGTTGCGTATAAGGCTAATCTATAACCTCTTCCAATTTTGAACAATGTATTGACTATACAAATAGTTAATTTCTATAGCAGTAATATTTAAATATTAATGTGATACATACTAGGCGGTGGGGAGAATATATAATTGAGATTTTGGCCAGATCTTAATGCGCAAATACTCAAAACTGGAGAATGAAAGAAACTATAGACGAAAAAAGATAGAAGAGCCATATTTTTTGATGTTGGTAAGACCAAATACCGTCCACTGTATATCATATAAATAGGTGCCACCAATATGAGAATATGTTCTATTATTTATAGGATAATGTTAATGTATTACAATATACAAATGATCGACACTTAGTATATTTTACCTGCAAAAAAGTTGAAGGTTTCGCCAATAAGATAATGATCTCTCAAATCAGGAAAAAGTAATGCAGCAATGGCACCCCATTGTGTGTGTAAATAAACATTGAACAAAAGGTTGGTGACCACAGAAGTCTTTTTTGGGTAGCACAAAGTTATCAATAGTAAACCTGCACTCATATGACAAGGTTGAAGCATAAACAATTTGTTCTTTCGAATCACCTTGTGAGTAACAGTTACTGCAAATGTTCCAACTAATGAAGCAATTAAAAACTTTTCTGCTCGAGTTGCTGGTCCAATAGGTTTAAAGTTTTTCAATAATTGAAACGTTAAACTTGAAGGATCCAAAATTTTCTTTAAGTAATAAGCTGAAGCAGCTGCAAATCCAGTTGAAAGAAACAATAATTCTATTGCATGTTGACGAGGATGAAGATACCTTGTTTTTTTAAAAAAAAAAAAAAAAAAAAAAAAAAAAGTTCAGCTTTTCAATTGATTTAGAAAAAAAAAAATAGAATTACCATGAACCCTTGGTTGAATCATTCCAATCAATTTTATCAGTGACATTTTTGGAAAAATTTTTAACCCAATTTTCTAAACGATCAAATAATGGCGTAAATGGGTTAGAGGTTAATCTACTCTGTAATGGCATTTATTTGTATTCAGGAAAAAAAAAAAAAAAAAAAAAAAAAAAAGCTTAAAAAATCTTTGATTTGATTTAACCTATAATTTTTGAATTGAAATACACCCTAATTTTGGGGTAAAAAAATATGTGTATGGAGAAGAATGGCTATTTCTTTATTAATTGATAGGCTGACATCTCTTGTGATGGTAATACAAATTATATTTCTTCACATGTGAAGCTATGGTAAATTTTGCTTGTTTTTACAGGGACAAAAAAAAAAAAAAAAAAAAAAATCGACCTAGCGTCGAATGGTTTATTATATATATATAAAGCATGAATTATATACAAAAAAAAAAAGATTAAAAGAAATGCTACATGACATTAATTTACTTTCGTTTAGTGATTTGTGAATGAACGGAATATTCACCACTATCAGGGAAAGCAGGATGTTTTGTACCTGATGAGGTTGAATAAGCACTCTTGAAGGAAAATTTCTTGACATTATGCTTAAATCTTGCAGAATAACGTAATGCTTGAGATTTTGTGTTTAAATTCAAATTTAAAAGGTTGTTTCCTTGATATGAAATGATTAAATCTTGATTAGAAGTATCATAAGGCAGCCAAGTGACATCAGTTGTTCCTTTATGTGATGTAGCTAATCTAAATACACCCTCCACATGAACATCAATTGTTCTTAAATCATGAAAGTTACGCAATTTTGTCATTCGATTGGCTCGTCTGCTTTGAGCTTTATGAGCATCAATCAATTCAGCACCCAAATCATCATTGTAATCGTCTTCATTAATAGCGTCTTGTTTCTTTTCATTAATATTTGTATGTGAAGTAATAGGCCAGAGTGGTTGAATTCTTCTTTTTGTAGGTTGTAATTCAACTGCATTCTTTTCAGCTACTTGAGCATACAAAGGATGTTGTTCTGAAGTATTGATTTTAGACCAAGCACCTTCATCTTCTTCTACAATATTATCTTCATCATTTAATTCTTTACGTTGAAGTAATTCCCAATTACCACCATTTAAATTTGCATTATTTAATGATGATGCTGCTAATCCAGGAAATTCTGAATTATTATCAAGCCATTCTACGTAAAATTCAGTTGTATCTTCTAATTGGTTTCTATCTTCTGCAAAACCGATTGGAAAGTCTTGTTCAAGTTGAATGACAGACATCTTTTAAAGTGGTGTAAAAGTAAGTAAGTAAGTAAATTAAATAAAAATCAAAGATAAAATAGTTACTTTTCGTCCTTTTTATACAGATTGTTTATTTGCCTTGCTGCGGTCTGCTATCATGATCATGACCCTCTTTCCATAACCGCAGCACATAATATGTGTGTAGCCCTCTCCTTTGATGTGAAAATTGTTTTCGGTTCCCGCTGATCCGTAGTTTATGCAAGATACATCATTTTATGAAGTATGCTGCTAATTTAGTTTATCCTTCAATCATTGGTTCCTTTACTCTATTATGGCATGCTTTATTTACTCTACTACAAAAAAAGAGTAATCACAGTAATTAAAATAATTGATTGTACCATGTTTCTCAGCTTAACGATTGCTGATATACTTAACACATGTATTTTTGTTATTTGGGCCTCATTTTATTTCCAGTTAAAACAGCTTTTTATAAATAAGAAAGCTGTTATTTTTTTGTTCCAGATTTACTATACACATGAAAGTTACTCTCATCCTATTGTTAAAGTAACTTTGAATATTTATTCAATAAGAAAACTACTTCAAAATCAATAAATTTTCGTAATTATTCAAACCATCGTTACGTCTTAAAATGATTTAAAAAATTGAATCTAGTATAAAAAATTTTTTTTATACAAACTATTTTTTGAGCTCACTATTTTGTGTATCTAGTTTATGTTTACATTTTACTTCCTCCTAAATTGTGGCCATAAACCCTTTTTTACATACGGATTCATTCGAGTTTTTGATATGATTTTGACTGCTGCTGTTGCTAAAAATGAATTTAATGGTCGATTATCATGAAGGAGATTTTTTCTTTTGAATTGCCAATTTTTTTTGCAAAATCACGTACAATCATGAATTACTACTACAAATATTATTAATTAAGTATTCGAATGCTGTCTAAGATATCTACTAGAGCCTTTGATTTTACATCAAATGGCGGTGTTACTTTATAAGCTCTTCACCAAAAAGATAACGTAATTTAATAAAACGGAAATTACACATTATGGACCGGAAATCATTTTTTTGATTATGTATTAAGGATCTACATAATTTAATATAAAAAATAGAAAATTTTCGATTATTTTTGGCTTTGAAAAGCCTTATAGGAAAATGGCATTTTTTGGGCTAAAATTGCAAAAAATAGATTTTTGTGCAAAAATAGCGCTTTTTCAAGGAAAAAAATATATAACACTTTATAAATACTTGTATTTTAGACATTTTTTGTTGTGTATGGAATTATGTACAAGTTTTCAAATATAAGAATACTTTGTTTGGATTTAATATTATGTTTATAGCTTCCATAACTGTGTAAATCAATCTACAACAAGATTGGACTATTGCTTATTTTTATGCATTGTTCTCATATGAGAGGCGTGAGAACGTCTTGATTTGTAAAAGCAATGGCAAATTGAGCATTTATAGTCAACTTTGTGAACATTTTTGAGGTGTGAGCGAAATACAGAACGAGTGCTATATATATATTTACAAGAGCAGCAGTAAAAATTGGGATCATTTACATCAGGTACAACTCCAGGAGTGCATTTAGGAGCTAAAGATGACAGCGTCATTTTATGTAACTTTCTTAAATGTGCACGGTATACAGCCTTTGAGTTATATCCATGTTTGCAAGCCTTGCAATAAAAATTCGGGTCATTAACATCAGGTATAATCTTGGGGTTTGGCTTTTTGGGAATTCGGATTAACGGTTCAAGCTTGATTTTATGCTTTCGTTTAAGGTGACGCCTATAAGAACTCTTGCAATCAAATGTCCTATGACAAGATTTACAATAATGATTTGGGTCATCAATGTCAGGCACAACACCCGGAGTGGCTATTAATTTAGGAACCAGATTGTCCATTTTTATTTTATGCTTTCTACGCAAATGCGCTCTATAATTCCATTGAAATTTTAGTGTTGTATTGCATATATTACAATAAAAGTCTTCAATTAAAGGTTTTTTTCCTATAATCAAAATAACAGACTTAGAGCTAACATTCAAACAGAAAATCAAGGAAATTTTACGTGGCTTTCGAGGTCTATTGTCCGGAGCTCCAAGAATGTTTGGTTCAATACCAAGACGATCATAACCAGCTTGCATTCTATCTTCTCTTTGCACATATTTTTTGGTTTTCCTTGGAAAGCTTAATTTAATATCATCTTTCAACTCTACTTTGATTCTCGGTATATTAATAATTGGCATTTTATTGGAACTTGCTTTTGTTCTTTGAGATGTTCTCTGAGCAATTGTAATAGATTTTTCAGCTTCTGAAACAGTTGTATTGTCGATTGGTTCTTGTTTTATAAACTTTTCAAGCTTGACAAGAGCAGCACTTCTTGTTCTCATGGAGATTATTCTTTGAATAAGTGAAAAAAGAGAGATGATTTTTGGCGCGCGCTCAAATGAGAAAAAAAAAAAAAACTGTTCAGAAAGCCCCCAATGTATGACAGACAGCGTCAATTTTTGAAATAATAATGATTAAGGTTTGTTCCTGTATAAGTTTTATCAAAATGCAAAGCAAAACGAATTTCTGTACACAATTTATTTTTATAGCAAAAGTTACACACAAATTTTTTAGCTACACGAAAAGAAAAATTTAACATCACCACCATTCTTAGATTGTTTAAAAACAATATAAATAGAAAGTGATTTATGCTAAGCTCTTTTCCTATACTTTTTTTCTAAAAATTATCTTCATAAAATGCTTAAAACCCTCTTGTTTGTACCTCTATTAACTGCTATTTGTGCAGCTGAATTGGTTTCAATTGCAAATTACACTGGTAAACATGATCCAACCGCCTTTGAACCAAAACCAGTTTCTGGTGCCTTAGTGAATGATAAACTATACACATTTGGCGGTTGGTTCCGGGTATCTTATGTTGTAGATCCTGATAGCTTTAAGGATAACTTTATATTTAATCAAGAAAATCATAAAAACACAACTGATTCATCTCAAGTATACGATATCTCCAAAGACGAATGGTCGTTTGAAACTAAAACTCCTAAGCCTTTAAGGCATGCCACCACACAAGTTGTTGATAAACTGATATACTTTTTTGAAATTGGGCTTGAAAAACGCAGTTCAAGCATGGATATGTGGAAATATGATACAGAATCTAAAGAATGGTCAACCTTACCAGACATTCCGTTTTTATGGAATGGCAATCTCAATTCCTGTTTTGATGGTCAAAGCAAGATTTATTTCACAGGCTCTGATGGTAGCGATAGAAATATAATTCATGTATATGATACGACTAGCGATCAATGGATCAAGAATCCTATTTTTATGGATAAACGATTGGGTATTAAACAAATGATATGCAAAGAAGACTATATCAAGTTTATTGCAAAAGATTTAAAAGGTCTTGATGATGAGCCTACCAGTTTTTCATGGTCTATCGATGATGGACCATTCATCAATGACGAGACCTTCGAATTATTTAGTACTTCGTATCTTGACGGATCAACTGTATCAGACAACTATAGTTTTACTGGGAATTACGATAGCGGATCTAACGCACAATATGGCGATTGGGTTTATTTGACTAACGTTCGCAGAACTGAAACAATTGTTTACAAGTTGAACATAATAACCCATGAAAATATAACAATGGCAACTTTACCATATGATTTATCTGTGCCACTGGTTGCTCCTGTGAACGAAAACGAGCTTTTACTTTTGGGAGGAGCTGAGCCATTTCAATATGGCAGGACTCATAGAAATGACATCAAAAAGTATAACCACAAGTTAATTTTTAGTCAACAAGAACATGATGAATTGTAATTTTGTTTAATAAAAATTATAGTATCTACCTAGTAATTATAGCCTGTTAGTGTTGTATAGTCGTACATGTGTGTGTGCAGCGGCAATATGAAATTGAACATTGCTTAGCATGACGCTATTTAAGAAGTAAAATTGTGTACCTTGTTATTCTCAGATTTTTAAATGCGGAAACAAACCTAATTGCGGTAGTTGTACAGCAGGAACTACAATATTTCATACACACAAAGAAATAGAGGTTTTTATATAATGTCACCCAAAAAACTTAAAATGAATCTTTAAATAAGAGTCTATACACAAAGACACTTTATTTTTCTCTCTTTTTTTTCCCAATTTGAATTCTTTTTTCAATGTTATTAACACGCGCTATTGCTCTCCTTTCTGTTATTACTGCCGTAGCTACTGCAGACTTGGTACCTGTTTCTCCATACATTGGCAAGCATAAAACCAGCTGTAATTCGTTTAAAAAATTAACAGGTGCTCTTGTTGGCTCCAAAATCTATACATTTGGTGGTTGTTATGCTATTCCTTATATCGTCAATCCTGATGACGACGACGATATATTTCGAAACTTTGATGATCATCAAAATGTAACAGAATCATCCCATGTTTACGATATAACAACAGATCAATGGTCTTTTGAGACCAACACCCCTCGTCCATTACAAGGCTCCTCTGTCTCAGTCGTCGGTCAAGACATTTACTTTTATAATATTCATTCTAAACCAAGATCATCTCAACTAGATCTATGGAAATATAGTACAAACACAAAGGAATGGGTTCAGCTTCCTTTATTGCCATTTTTGAAGCATGGCAGTTTACTTACTTGCCATAGCAACAATAGAATGTATTTTATGGGCTCTGGTGATGGTTATCAAAGAAATATTATTCATGTTCATAATTTAGCCACAAATAGCTGGGAAGATTCTATTTACCTCGATAAACGTGTCAATGCAAAACGTATTATCTGCCACGACACGCACATTTCTATGATTGGTGAACAAGTACGAGACGAAAACGAAAGATTTTTTGGCTTCCTAGAGGAAAAATCGTATACACAAAACTTAATTGATGCCTATTATAATGGCACTGTTCATGTAGTCGAAAACTTCAATGTTACCTTAGGAAACACACGTTTTGGAAAAAAGGCACAAATAGCGCAACTGAATGAGTGGTTTTACACTTTTAGTATTGATGGTTTCTCTAAAAATGAAACAATCATTACCAAGATTAATTCATTAACACTAGAAACTGTCAAATTAGATACTTTACCTTATACATTACGCAATGTATTGATACTGCCTACTGAGAATAATGAGATTTATCTTTGGGGTGGTGCAAAAGAAAATAAAGACTCAAAACCACAAAAACAAGAGAAGAATAGCAGTTCCACGCCCATTATTAAGACCTACAACCATAAGCTTATAGTATATGTCAAGAATTCTGAAGAAGTTATAGAAGCAAGCGAAGACGCAAGCAAGAAAGCAGAAATTGAAAAAGAAGAGCACCGTTTCAATTTACAGGTTCCCCTTAACTAGTACGCACTATCGCTTCTGGTTTTGTTTCTTTGTCCTTTTTTATACTTTATGTGATAAAAAAAAATTAATAAATAAAGTTTTTATATATAAATATTTTATTTTGGTATACATCTCACTGTAAACTAAAATATTGGTGAGGTTTATTTCAAAAACCAGGTCAATTTTTGATATCCATTTACTATTCTTTTTAATAAATAATGATAAAATAGAGTACTTTGGTGTACCGATTATGTCTTTTAAGTGCTTATTGTTATGGATAACTACTCGCTGTGAGCTTGATTAAATTCTTTTAATACTTGATTTTGGGTTTACTTAAGAGTTTAAAGCTTTAAATCATTACATCTCGAAAACAATTTGCAACATCATAACGCTTTTAATAATAAAACTTACTTGTTTTACACTGTTTTTTAAAATATGTGAGTATGAAAACTTAAAGCACTTTCATAAATATACCATCTTATGTATATGTAAATGTTGTTTTAAATATTGTAATTTATGCTATATGGTTCATACTAAATGAATTTATGTTACCCATAAATATAAAGCATAAATAAATATATATATACATATAGTTGCAGTACCTCCTTATAGCTAAACCCATAGTAAACATTTTTTAAAATATATTTTAAATACTGCTATATATATAAATTGGCCATATTATGGTATCTGCTCCTAAACTTATCTTATATATATATATGTCATTAAATATTCAAAAATGTGTAAAATTTACTGCCTTTCCCTTAAAACTGGGTCTTACTTTTCATCCATGCTCAACTTTCTTTTTCATCAGATAACGCCAAGAAACAATATATGTGAATGTGCCCGAAATGTTCAAGCTTAACCCAAGAATTAGTATTTAAAAATATCCTATCTTTAGCGATTGGTATAATTTTTTAAGGCTAATGTTTCAGATTTTCACAAATATTTCATTGTTAAATACTCGAGACTTTGAGCTTCCATATCTCTACAAAGAATTAAGCTATACTAACATGTTTTAATGCTAAAATTTGTTAGTTCTGCAGCACTTTATAACATGTTTAAATTTGAAAAATTTGGTGATACTTTTTTTTTTTTTTTTTTTTTTGCTTTTTTCGGCATTTTTATGTAGCAAATTTTACAATGTTCGCTTCATAGAGTAATGGTTGTTTTTTATTCATGGAATAGGTCTCGTTAAGTTTTTTTGGATGCAATTTAATTTTTTTAAAGTAGTAGTTTTCGTAGATATTCTCAAATATGCAAAAAAAAAAAAAAAAAAAAAAAAAAAACCTCGTTTCCGCTAAAAAAAATGTAGCATAAATTCTTTAACAGCTAGATAAATAGATACTTTTGCTACACATTTTACCAACAACCTAAATTTGACACATGCTTATTACAAGCGGTATGCATCTTCAAAACCCTCCAAAATTTCAATAGCATTTTACTCAAAATTTAATGTGAAACATTTGTTCGAATTTTATTTATGCAAATGTAAAAATAGAATCTAATACTAACAAAACTTACTTTGCATTTCATGTGTTGTTGGCCAATTTTGTTATTTGAATCATCATTTTTTGATTGATTTGTCCAATTAATTTTAGGACTCAGTAATGGTTAGGGTTTAAGCTGTAATGTGAACCATTATTTTGATTATCTCGCTGAAAAATTAATATTTTGTAATAAAACAAAAAGACAGAGTAGCTTCTATTGGGTTCTACCTTGTGAGTACAAAAAATTTACGTATCTATTTAATTGCTAATTTGTATTTAATTGATTTAGGTCAATTTTGGTCAATAATTATTGCAGTGGAATTATATACTAAAAAGCTTGATAATCATAAAATAACTCAATTTACAAGTATCACTCACAGAGTTCATGCCACTTGAAATATTAAAGTGCTGCAATAATAAAGAGATACTCAAAGTAAATACAATAACAAACGCATGCGAAAATACAAAATACTTTTGAACCAATACATGTCGTGCGAACGATAGCACTCTTGATCACAGCTCAATCGATTACACAAATGACATATATGCCAAAAGTCCAGAACCCATGGAATATAATACTGCGTTAATACGCCAATATATGATTCTTGATTGATATTTCCGTCAATAAAAACCAAAGGTTTCAAACCCCCAGTGATTTATCAAAAGTCAAGCGTATAAAATCATTCAAATAAAAAAGTGTCGTTTTATTATGAGTTATGAGATTATGAGCTTATAGAGAGTGCAGTAAATAACGAAGTTGTTTACTAAAATAAAAAAATATAAAAATAAAAGCGGTAGAAATACAATTATAATCAGCTAAAGTTTTATTACAAAAGGTTTCTGAAGATTAAATATAATTGAAAAAGTATGAGGGTATTTATAGTGATTTAGAGAACTTGTATACCATCAGGCTTGAATTGAGTAATCTTCTAATTTTGAGTTGTTGTTACTAATATTATATTGAAAGAATAAATCATGCAAAGCATCGACCATAAAGGGTTATATGTCAAGTGCGACAATGTGGGCCTTTTGGGAGCTATTGGCTATATCTATTTAGGTAACCTTAATTTTAAGGTGTGAATTCTAATGTGTGCTTGAAATCTTATTCATTGGTAATGTAACTATGACACAGGGGAATAGTTGATTAAACCTAATATCTTTGATATTATTATTTATTGAATTAGGTAAAATACTTCTTGGCATATATGTCATTTGTGTAATCGATTGAGCTGTGATCAAGAGTGCTATCGTTCGCACGACATGTATTGGTTCAAAAGTATTTTGTATTTTCGCATGCGTTTGTTATTGTATTTACTTTGAGTATCTCTTTATTATTGCAGCACTTTAATATTTCAAGTGGCATGAACTCTGTGAGTGATACTTGTAAATTAAGTTATTTTATGATTATCAAGCTTTTAGTATGTACAGTAATTCCACTGCACTGGCCATATATAGTAGATAAAAATAACAACAGGTAATTAATCTGTTGTTCAAGCTTACCAAATGCGCAATGATTTACAATAGCTATTACTAGGAATGACTGTAGTATATAATTACAACAATGTTTATGTTCAGTGGCAGTTTACTTTTACTAATATTCATAGAGATTGCATTTTAATCATTTTTAATAAGAGCGTGCAGCAAGGTATAGGTGCAATGATAACGATTTTCTAAGTACACAGTAGGTTATGAAAACTGTCCCTTCATATTATTGTGTCCAAAATGTGTATCTACTCTTATGTAAAGCTTAACGTTATTTGGATAAAAATTCGGCGAGATAGGGTTTTTTTCAATTTTTTTTAATAAGGCTGTAAAAAAAAGTAGATTTCAGATAGTTTTCAGGATTTTTTCGCCCAATATTGGGTCTAATCATATCAAATTTTAACATACAGTATATGCACCTCTCTTCTACGAAATATTAGTATATATTCAAAAATAGAGTGTTTAGCATTAAAATATAGGCGCGCTGGCTTATCATTGACTCAAATGTTCTAAAATTGATTGAAAAAATTGAGCCCCAAAATTAAAATGCTAATTTTTTGATATCACAAAGCAGATCATATTGGGAGCTACTCTGCCGTTTTTGTTTCATCAAAAAATATTGATTTTTCGTCGAGATAAAAATCAAAATCATAGCTCACACTACAGCTTAAAATTTACACTGACTGAGTTCCAAAAATGGTTTGACAAATTGATCTAAAATTGATCCAAAAATGATCCAAAAATCAAAATTGTTCAATAGCTCGTGAACTGCAAAATAAGCCAAGATAGACTATTAAATGGTTTTTGTTTAGCTTAAAATTCTACAGTTGACTAAATAAATTTTGGGCAAATGTTTCACATTAAATGTTGCGTAAAATTTGATTAAAAATTTAAAGGTTTTTTGAATATACAAGCCACTTTTTATAAATATGTTTCAAATTTGAGTATTTAGTAATATGTGCAGCAAAATTATCTATTGATCTAGCTATTGACGAGCCTTTTAGCTGCATTTTTCGTAGAGAAAGCAGGATATTTGTCAATTTTTTTTCAAATCTAAAATTTGAAACGAGGGTATACTCGACTTTTTGAGGAGTAAAATTGAGGATATTCTTTTTTACACATTTTTGAAATTATCTCCACGAAAAATTACTATTTTTAAATAAACTAAAATGGAGCCGACAGAGTCTACTAAGCCCTATAAGAAAAACAAAACACAACTGCTACTCAATTTAATAAATATGTTGAAACCTACTACAAAAAAATGTCAAAAAAGAAAAAAAAAAAAAAAGTGTTCAAAACTTTTTCATACTTAAATCAGTTGTAAAGAGCTTCAAAGTAAGTAATTTTTACTATCTAAAAGTACTAGCATAGCTTACTTTTTCGTGGAGATATGAGAGCTCAAAGTTTTTAATTTTTACTAGTAAAATATGTGTAAAATCTGAAATATTAGCAATGAAAAACGTTATACCAACTGCAAAAAATAGAATATCTTTGGATACTTGTTTTTGGATTAGAGTTGGACATCTCAGGTACATTAGCATATAGTTTTTTTTGGTATTATTTTGTGGGAAAAAAAAGTAAATCAGGGATGAAAAGTGAGACTCGGTTTTCAAGAAAAAAGAAGTGAATTTTACGTACTTTTGAAGCTTTCGTGAGACATAAAATAAATCTAGCGATAAGTAGCATAACATAACTAACTCATATCTATTTTACAGCGATTGGGGTATATATAAAAAGTGGTTAGTATAAGGTTAGCTATAGGTAGGAAAGAGAACAAGTTTTTGACTTTGAAGTTTGAAATCTATGAAAATTCAATTTTTTGAAAATTCAAATTGTGCTCAAGCACGTATCTACAAAAAAAAATGCAAAATCCATTTTAACATATGAAGTGTAACCTTTTCCAAGTATGTAGAGCAAGTTGATAAAGTTCTCCAAATATTAGAGTGTAACTTTAATCAAACTAGATAAAATTTGTAAAGTGAATAGTGTTTTATTTTTTATTGAATAATTAGAAAGAAAAGCAATTATAGACTATAGAATGTAATTGTTTAGCTCTTACAGTAAAAAAAAAAGTACATAAAAAGCTATTTTTTTACTATTAGAAAATTTTCCGTAAAGGAAAAAATTCAATGACAAAAGCCTAATCTCAGTACATCGTAGCAACAAAGATGTAATAAATCTATATAGTCAAGGGGTTGTCAAGTGGGATATATAATATGTGAATTATAAAATTGACTTTGATTCTATGATTAGGGGAAAAGAGGTTGGTGTTACTAATTGTAATTGCTATTACTACTATACGATTAATACCTATGATTGGATTATATTGGATTATATAACAATTGGTTATAAGTATCAATGATAATTGAGTAATAAAATATATTTATTTGGAATGGGGTTATAAATATATAAAAGGAAGAAAGAAACAGATAAATTCACTAATGTTCATTTAGTCTGCATAGATTATTGGTACTTATATGACTTGGGAGTTGATTATATAATAATTGGGTTTAAGTAAGAATGTAATGGATCAAATCATTACAAAAGACTGCTCTGGTACTTACAATACCCCGTCCATTTCATGTCGTCTACATGCAATTTATCATTTTGATGTATTTGAATTATCATTAGAATGTTAGTATAAAAATTTATAAATTTACGTTTTAGAATAGAGTGTAGTTATGCTGTACAAACAACTGAGTTTTAAACTAAAGGCATTAGAATTCGATTCTCATCAAGTAAAATTTGTCTCTTGTTTAGTTTGTAGTGTTTCTAATTAGTTTCTCTCATGCAAAGTATAATTAGCTGAATTAAAAATAGCTTTAACACATGTATTTGACTAATTTTTTTATATCACAGCCGATGAATTTTATAAGGCTACGAGCTCAATAAGCCTGAAATCCCTTTCCAAAAAATTAGCCTTATATAGCGCGACTACTGTATTTAATGAATTATTTCTACAATGACTGTATCAAACAAAGCAAGGTTTAGGACTTTCTTTAAATTAATGAACAAACAAAGAAACTTAAATTCAAAGAAAAAAAAGTTTGCAAAAAGCCATATATTGAGTTGAAGAATAGAAGTAAGAAAGCTGTCGAGAACGGTCAAGTAAATTTCACGCAATTCATTGATGAAGATAACGTGAATAACAATATTGATTCTTACTCCTTTGTGGAAAAAAAAAGAAATATCAAAATCATCATATTATGTTACAACTCACAAATCAAGGCTGTAGAATTATTTTAATGAATACGATGCACATGTGCTACTACAAAAACGTAATTAAAAAAAGCAGAGATAGGAAATACAATTATAGCTCTTCTAAGTTTATTAAAAGTAAAGCAAGGATTTATCAGTTAGATGGATCATTGTGGTATTTATATTAAATGTCTAATTCAAATTACTAATGCACTAATTTGGTTTTTTCTATGTTAAAGCTGAAGGGAAAAGGGATCGGCGATTACTAATTCAAGCTGTGCCATCGACCCATCGTCTATAAATATATATGGTATTTTAAATTGTAGTTAAGTTTTTATAATTCATGTTCCTGTTTCTCACACCAGATTTATGATATTAATTACTAATTTAATTTAATGTGTGAAAGGCTGCCAGTAGTTCACATCAACATGGAAGTCGACCATCATTTCAACAACAACATCTCCAAAATTAAATAAAAGTAATTTAATAAACAAAATATGCACTTTTCACTTTTCACCAAGGAGTCTATGGTATAGAATGATGCACAAACAGAGTTCTAATAGCTTGGCTTTTTATACAAGAATTAAAAATATGAATAATGAGAGATGCTAATTTTGTAATGAAGTTGAAGACGCTAGATGCTAAATATTTGCTGATCGGCTGTCAACGCAAGTTAGATATTTGGGATAACATTTTTAAAAATTTCTTGGATACCCAACTATCGCCAGTTCATAACAAATTTATCTATTAATTGTCAACATGAATCTTTCTCAATATTTTATATATAATTTAGATATTAATATCACTATTTATGAACTTTTCGCCTCAATTATTAGGATGATTTGGAAATAGCACCACCTACAATTATACGAAAACGTACCTTTTGATGCTAATAAAGTTTGTATGGACATCGACACTGAAGTGATAAGAATGTCAAATCTTAGGAATATATATGTTTAGTTTTAATGGTTTTATATGGCAAGTCACTTTGTTAACATAAACTTGTCCATTATTTCGGTGTGCTTATTTTATTTTTAATTATTATTTAATAAAACGAATATTCATCCACAAAAAAAAAAAAAAAAATGCAAATTAACTCAGCAAACTCTATGTGTACAGTATTCACACTTTAAATTCAGACAAAATAAGTAAAATTTGGGATGAAATAAGAACAAAATTGGGATGTAATGAGGATAAAGTTTGGATGTAATGAAAATGATATTTGGATAAAATGAGGGTAAAATTGAGATGAAATGAGAATGAGATTTAGAGATAGTGAGAAGGGAAATCAAAAAAAGATTAAATTAGTCTCAAGTATTTCAAAGAGTTAATCCAAATAAACTTACCTGTAATAATCTAAAGTCTTTCTGATAGCAGAAAGCCAAACCATGTACATTATGGCGATATAAAATATATAG